>OY720452.1:54338541-54518541 GCA_963082715.1 Harpalus rubripes
GATTATTTGAATGAACTTTAGTACGTAATTAATTTAATATAACTTAATGGATTTTTATGTTATTATTTACCCAACAACTCTTTAATTTATTATTGTATATTCGATTGTTATTATTATTATTTCAATAATTTTCAATAATCCGTGTTTTTCATTGATGCAAGGGGTCCCGGTCATGTTCAACTCGGATAATCGAAATTCTAGTTTAATATTAATGGAATATGTTACCCACTATCATTTCTCATTATAGATAATTGATAAAAATGAATATTATTTTGTAATATTATTTTTAATTAAATTGTGACATATTGTTTGTCTTTTTCTACCAAAATAGGGCCATACTGACGTCACTATACGAATTTTAATATTTTTTCTCATACCTTGTCGTACACTACAAGTATTGAATCGATTTTAAAAAATACTTGTATTTTATTTTTTGTCTAATGTACAAATCAAAATTTGAAACAAAAATTTGAATGACACGTTTCCAAAGAATGGTCGTGAAATAATTTTATTGATAGCTACTGAAAAAAAAGTGCAGTATTTATATAAAATCATGGGATTGACGGGAGGTAAGCTGCAGAAGAACTACAGTCTGGGACTATAATATTAGTTTTTTGCTTTCTTCTCTCTGTTTATTTCTTTCCTCTTCTGTTGCTTCTCTGCTCTCTTCTGGTTGTAGATAATATATTAGTAGCTCGAAGGAATAATATACTACGTCGAGAATGATGTATGATTGGTTCGTATTGTATTAATGTGTGTGAGGGTAATTACTTAAGTCATGCGAAAAGTCAATCGTTCAGTTACAATCTCTTAGACTTAGACTTGGAATTGAAGTATACGAGTAATTAATCTTTAATTACTTAGCGCATGGAAATTACAACTCATTTGCAAGGGAGATTGTTTTCTTTGTAGGAAATTCATTTTTATAACCAGCCATTAGTGGGGTACTTACACTACTTTCAGTTGGTATTTTCAAAACTAACCAAGACTGCTACATTAGCAAAAACGAAAGTTCTAGTCATTATAGCACCAAGAAGCTAAGAACAAAAACTGTTTTGTCTATAGTTTCCTGTGTAAAACATAATGGGTATGCGATTCAATGAGATGTATTAAGACTTGTGCTTAGTAAAACGTTATTTTGTGGAAATCATTTTAAACAAAGATTATTCAATAGGTTCTATTAAGATTGTTTTAGTAGCTACATCTTCTTAGAAATTAATGAATGATAAATTGACGCCTGTATCTGAAACGGAAGTAAAAAAACTGTAAATATAGAAATACATATTTTTTGCATCTTTTCATTTAATATATTGACCTACAATTTTTCATTTGTACATACATAATAGGTTAACCATTTATAATGTAATGTTTTTATTTATTTGGGTGAAGTGTAAATATTAGACAATTATTAATTAAAATAAAAGTTTATTATAACGATAAATAGATATTAAATGTAATTAAAAGATGATAAATTTAATTTACACTATGATAGAATAGATAGAATATTATAGAACACTTAAACACTAAGATTATTTATTTCAACAATTGTATAACTCATTTATTTATATTTATTTATGTTCACCACTTGTCGACTATCTGTTTATATCACCAACTATTCAATACGCGACGCTTATTTATATCAGACGGTCCAATGCCTTCGCTAACAGTGCTTATATACTCCGGCGTTTGCATTCGAGAAATTACTAGAACACTATTCCAGATAAAAACCTCATATACAATAGATTACATCACCCGAGCAATTAAACAAATTCGGACAGGTCTGCGACGGTCCGTGGCTATTGCGTCATCGCTAAAAATAGACAGTATGTATTTAAAATTTTGTTAAAAAGTTTCGGTTATTTTTTGGAATTATTTTATTTTACATGGTAACATTTTAATGAGTAAGTTTATATCGAAATTCTTAATCGAATTTCTAATCAACGGATTTAAATAAACCCTAAATCTTGACTGTTTATACCAGAAAAATTTAAAGCGAACAATTACATTCGAATTTACTGTAGATTTAATTGGATTTATCACAGCTTAGCACTATAGAACGCGTAGAATATTATTGAGTAGTATTAATTTTGACTTCACATTTACTTAGATTTTTCATCTAGCATTTACTTAGTTTTCCATTAAACAAATCAATTATTATTCTTTCCAGGATTAATTTCAAAAAATATTCTGTTTTTTGTTGCGTCCACGGATTTCTCAATGCTCTTTATAATTATACTAGCTTGACACCACGTTGACATATATTAACTGTCATACCATGAAAGATGTACCTACTATTGAATTTTCTGTTAAATCGCCGTTTATCTCGTGAAAATAAATCGGGTTTATGTATAAATCTCGTTGGTAAAGTCGATTTAGAATCTTATTCTAAATCCAATTCATATCGTTTACATCGTTTTCTTAAATACGATTTCTAATCCTAAATCCACGTAAATCCGATTAAGGACGTCGATATAAACATGCTCAATGTAACAAATGCACAATAAACACTCTACGTTAGTCCATAACTGACACTATTGAATAAGAACGAATTGTCAAAACAAATAAGAAATTTAATGTTTGGTATTTTAATAATTTTGAGTTGGAGTTTTTGTTTAAGTCTAACTTAAAACCATAAGCAAGAATTTAAAAACCTGAATTTTTGTTAAAACCCTTTTAAAAACAGAATGCCACCACAATTTATTAAATATTAGTAACTGAATAATAACTGAGAATTCCAATACCAAAGTCTGTGCATATTTAAGCCAATATTTAATTATTACAATAAAAATTAATATTACTATTTTATGTAAATAAAAAAATGTTTATATGCACGAGTATTAAAAAGGCCCTAAATCCTAATAAACTCACTTGGGTTGTGTTTTTGCCAGTTCTGGTCACAAGGGCTGGTATTATAAATGTCTCATTAAATTTACTAGGTACCAAGTAAATTTAATTAAATGGATAAATAATTTGAATTAGTTTTAATGTCCTTATGTTATTAAAATCATTTCATTATATTTAATATGGAAGGACATTTTATTAGTCATGTTCAAAACCAGCCCTTAAAATAGCCAAACGTAAATCACACCCTTGTTTTTGATTACAGTTGTAAATTCCTTTTCTCCTCCTTAGAACTACAAATTGCGTTATTTTGATAAAATAAATATTTCTTCGTCGTCTTACTTATTTATTTTTAGAAAAAGTAAATAACTTTTATGATGGTAGGATGCACCCAAGTGTGAAAATTGAATAAGGATAATATGAAAGGTTTAAAAAAACCATTAAAGTCTTATTCACACTGTTCAATAAAAAATTGAACAGTGTGAATAAGACTTTGATGTTTTTTTTAAACCTTTCATATTATCCTTAAATAACTTTTAATTTAGATTACTAATAAGTGGGACTACAAATGATAGAATTCCATTTTATGTTCTAGTGAGGTTATACGGCTATAATTAAATAATACACTACTTTTTATAATTTTCATTTTTCACACACCTACCTATTATTAATTTGACTCATTATACGTATGAGTATGTATATATACATTTTTTTAATTTCTGTGTGGAATACAAACATAAATCTTATCTACTTCCTGATATTTCTTAATAATAACATACTTTGCTGTAATGGTAGTTTTTGATTCAATTTATATGCGGTTTTCTTCTTTTATGGGGAATCAGTTTTTCTGATCTATAACAATTTTTCTTGTATGCGTGCTGGAGGTTTATTAAAAGTTTTCTTTCTTGATGAGTTCCGGGAAGAAAGAGACGATACGCGATATGGTTAGTCTGCCCCCAGTTTCCGTTCTAAGCAACTTTTCAACTCTTTCATTAATATGCAAGCCTGTCACACGACGTGTGGACGGATGTCTTGCACTGCTACAGAGAATATATTATTGTATTGTAATGTATGCATAAGTTCCATAGCTGACCATCTGGTGGAGAAAGATTAATTGAATAAATATTATATAATAAATACCTGAAGATTATATAGGTACTGAACACTTGTGGCTTCGCCTAGAGTCGAATACATTTTAAAATAATGAGAGAAATTGAAGATTCAATTAATATTGTACATTTAAAAATCAATACAAATTGCGCTGTTTCGCCAAAACTTTAACGCTTTTAAGAAATTGATTATTGCTATCTCATTATGTCGAGATGGTAAAAATGTAATTTTTCAATTTGGAGAAATATTGAATATTGCTTGTGTGGATGAATGCGTTAAATAACCGGTTGTGGTTTTGACGGCCAGGGTTCGAAATAGACCGATATACCGAACCGACACGGTCAACTGGGAGATGAATAACTGGGCGATGGACAACTGGGCGCCGGACATCTGGAGGATATAATAAATGTGTAGCATTGTGCGTTAGATTATATTATGTTTAGATAAAACAGAGTGTTATACTTTTAACTATTTTTCTGGTTGTAAAAAAATTCACCAAATTGTATGCCTGCTAGGCACTTTTACCTATCGCCCAGTTGTTCGTCGTTCAAGTGTCGCGTACCAGACATAGAAATTATTTGCAATTTTCAAATATCACAAAAGTGGTACACTCTTCCTGACAGATTTGAGTGCCCATGAGGTAAGGCCTGGCAACCTGATAAATGCTCTTAACTGTACCGATATACTGTCATTACCGAAATTTGTGAATGAAAACAGAATAGCACATCCGGAAACAGATAATAGTCGATTAATCATTAGCATATTTATTTGTCTAAACTGCAAATTATATATAAACATAATTTATACAGGGTGTTTTTCAACTTCGAATAAAAAACTTTAAGTGCATATAGTTCTGACCAAAATGAGTAAAAAGGCTTAATCACCATGGATCCGATCTTCAATAGTTTCCGAGATATAAGGCAGTGAGTTTTTACGGCGTTTACCTCTGCTATCTCGAAAACTATAAAAGTTACGACTTCGATTAAATAAGACTTTTTGTTTACCTCCAGAGGTCAACTTAGATGTGCTTTTGTTTTTTTAAAAAAAATCAAATAATTGTACTAATTTAAATGAAGTGGTAACCTTGGCCAATATTTGATTTTCAAATAACTTCGTTACTATTAGAAATTGAGAAAAAAGTTTCATATAAAATTTTATTGTTTTTTTATAGACTATTTACTGACATAGACAAAATTTTGTTCAATCACTATTTTTGACAATTTTTCTTCGACTGTAATAGTAAAAGGCCTCTTTCTCGGAAAGAGTTGAAGATCAGACCTATGTTGATTAAGCTATTTTACTCATTTTGGTTTGTACTATATGCCTTTAAAGTTTTTACCCGAAGTTGGAAAACACCCGTTATGTATTTTTCTTCTGAATCTACAAAGTTTTAATAGAACACCAGAAAAGCTATCTATATTTTTATAAAAATATAAAATACGTAATCTTCTTAGAATTTTAAGTAAATTTTTACTTTCTGAATGCTTGTACATAGATTAGTTTTCAATTTAAAAAAATTCTGGTGATCAAAAATGTAAATTAGAAAATATAATTCATGAGTCACGTGACATATTTTCCGCCAATCAACATTCAGAATCTCCTTAGTTACATGTCTGTCACAGCGATGATAAAAAACAAAGAAATTAGCACCTTATTTATATACGTTACCAAGGAATTTGTTTTCTTTATTTGACATTGACAGTTAATTTTGAGTATAAAAATGTGCGATAATCATTGGGTTGATATCAAAAACGATGAAAATAATAAGGCAATTGTCAAATTAACCATTTTGTAAAACAATAAATTAAAAGTTAGGTTAGCAGCATACACAATGTGTCACAAAAATTCATTATATTCTCTCATTAAATATAAGCTCGTGATATGATTAATAATCGAAGATATTGCTCGTGAAACCGAAGTAGCACATTTCACTCCTCCTTCGGACTCGTGAAATCTGCAACTCGGTTTCACTCGAGAATATTATCGATAATAATCATATCACTTGTTATATTACGTATGAGAATATACCCACATATGTTCCTCACATACACATATACCCGTACATACATGTGTAGTGTATTTACATATGTAAGCTATGGCCTTGAAAATGTTAATTAACAAAAGTCGCGTTCTTTTTACCACTTTTTACATAAGACCTTAGTTCATCTCAGCTCACCTCAGTTGCCTCGCTAATTTTGACCGTTCTTTTTATCCTAACGAAGATGAGATAAAGTGAGACCGAAGTGAGAAGAGTTCCACCCCCCTTCCCGATTCTTAGTCACCTCTGGAGGTTGTGCTTGTTGAGTTTTTAATCTTAGATGAATGGTGGGGATAAATGTTTTGCTGTCACATACAATTAGTTTGGTTATTATGATTATTTGTTTATTCCTTTAATAAATATTATTATCATTTGAAGAATAAATAAATATGCAGACAATTCCGTGGAAAATAATGTAGTAAAGAGACGTAAACTTCATAGAATTGAAAATCATGTGGAAGTTATAGTACTGTATAATTTAAACATTTTAGAATGTGTCGCACTATATGTTATTATGTAATCGACAGAATAATAGAAGACTAAATAATGCCCATTCATAGTGGGAGATCCAAAATAATACCTGAAAATATCGTGGTTGACCGTTGAAAAGTATCACAGACATCCAGCGGACATCAGTCGTTCAAGTTACCAACAAAATTTGTCTTTTGTCGTTCTTTTTACATCATAAAAATCTCACTTGATCTCAGCTCAGTTCATGTCAAACTCATCTCATTTTGAGATGAGACGAGATAAGGCAAATGATAAAAAGAACGCGACTAAAAATTTCAATATGTAGTTAAATTATTTTTAGCGCGATTTTCATACCTAGAAACACCCGTACCATGTAATTTGGAACTAAAAATAAAAAGAGAAATATAAAAATTCCTGTATTTAAGAGAAAATAGAACTAATTATTATTAATATTACTCAGGTAGCAGGTGAAATTTATGCCCCAATTTCTACATGAATAAATACATGGAAATGATAATTACGCCTACGTATAAAGTATTGATTTATGTAACAATAATATGCTTTCTAAACGGTGAATTAAACGTTAGGAAATGAAAGAAGTAACGGCAAGTGCAGATTACAACCCTCACATCAAAGCAAAAAATAATAGTCGCGGAGAATTGCGCGTTTCTGGGAAGTGTTCCATTTGTCTCTTTGTGAAAAACCCGGGAATGAGAAAAGTATCACGTTACATTAGCAGTTGATCTAGCCAGACAATGTACATTATTCACCCTACAAACATATTTGTCACGTCTTCACAACACGCATTTGTCTTTCCCGCAAAACTTTTCATTACAAAAGAACGCGGTAGAAGTTATGTTGTCCTTGCACGGAATACGGAGATTTGGGAAAAATCCTTTCGAAAGAAACAAACCTTAACACTTTCCTTTTTCTTCCATTCCAGGACTGTTCAAACAACCACAATTATGTTTTCCTTTTCACAAACTTGAGTCTAATCTACTTAACTCATTTTTTTTCAATTTATTTATGATTTCTTACAAAATTATTCGTCCAATTTCAGAAATAATTTTCTTTTTCTTTCTTTCAAATTACTTTCTCCGAAGTTTAGCATATAAAAAACAAATGTTGCACGTTTTTCATCTAAGTTTTTGCGAAGATTCTTTAACCCTTCGCGGTTCAAATGACTAGGTATGTAAAAACCCTAAAAAGGTTTCTATTATTTACCCATGGAGTGTATTTTGTAGCATTTAATGAAAAATTAAATAAGTTCAAGGAACGATACCTAAAGTTTAATTTCTTTTAAAGATTAACCTAATATATTGTAATTTCGAATTTTAGGTTTTTTCACTTATAATACTTTTCCACTCAACCTCTGTCTTGTATACTTATCTCTTCTCTCCTACTTCATTAATTATTCTACATTTCAATATATTGTTTTTCTACAAATCTATTAAAAGTGGGCTTTTTAATGTTTGTTTTTAGCGTTAAAAATGTCATATTATGACACCAGTGTTAAAAATGACAGATCATTGTTACTTTTGACACTAGTGTTAAAAGTGAATGTCAAAAAATTATTAGAAATATAAATTTAAATTTAAAAATAGTGTTTGTACAAAATAAATCGCTACTTTTAACACATATCATAAATAAGTATTTTAACAGATGAAATAGCTAGTAAAATAGCTTATGCAAACTGCCCTGATGATGTATCAGGGCAGGTACGGACGGTGCAACCTCTCAAAACCCGGAGATTCATATTTAATCTAAGAAGGCATAAGTTTTATCTTAGCGATATATACAGGATGTCCGTATTTCGAAGGCCACCATTGGGATCTCGGAAACTATAAGAGATTTCGGTTAAAATGGAACATATTTTCATTTTGAAATTACTTTTAAACTATCAGTAATCGAGAAAACTAATTTTTTTCTTTCGATTGGTATAAGAGTTTTTGTGTTTTAATTTTATTTTACCCACAATCTAGATTTTTCATGAAATTTTAGTAATTTCTTAGTTTTTAAAAATAGTATTTTATTTTACTTAAATAAGTTATTTCATAACTACCCTGTTTCATAATTTAATTTTAACTCTATATTTTGAAATTCACATAAGTAGATATATCAGGTATGGTTTAAAAAAATATTTAAAACACAAAAACACTTATACCAATCGAAAGAAAAAAAAATAAGCTTTTTTTGAAGCAAAAATCAAATATGGGTTCAATTTAAAAAAATATAAGTTTGTTGTATCTCAAAAATTTACCGATAGAAAAATTATTTTCGCATAGCTCTGGATAGACAATAAAAATATCTAACTTTTTCATTTGAAACATTTTTCCCGATTATTGATGATTTAGAAGTTATTTCAAAATGTAAATATGGACCAAATTCAGTTTTCCGCCATTTTCTAGTAACATGAGAATTTTTGTCATAAAAAATACACTTCTAAGGTGGCCCCCCATAGGCGCACCACATGTCCTGTTTAGCCGAAGTCGTATCTCTTATAGTTTATATATATATATATATATATATATATATATATATATATATATATATATATATATATATATGATTTCAAATTTGCACACGAGAGAGGTAAAAGATGAATCAGTGGATTCTAAAGTATCGTAGATGAATAAAGTACTCAACTTGTTGCCCTGAAGTTAACATTTTATCTTCTGCAATAATTCTTGACAGAATTTGGGCGAGCACTGAATTTGTAACAATATAGTACATATTATATTTTCAGTCATCTATTTTATTGCTAACATTTTTGTACTTGCTGAGGATGGATAAATTTAGGACAAAGAATAATTTATTGATGTTTTCATTTACATTTTATTATTAACATCATTGGTAAATTCTGTGTTTGAACAGGTCTCAGGGGAAATTCTACCTCCACACCAGACTTGATATCTGTTAACTTTCCAAATTTCCTTCTTCATCTTCTCCCATGCTTTTTTCCTTCATTTAAAATTTTTCTGAATACAATCTCTCCAATCATCAAATATATTCTATGGAAATTTCTTATAAAAACATAATATAATACGTAAACAAACGGTTTTTTCTAAAAAAAAAAAAAAACTAAAGAACATTAAATAAATTATTACTTCCAGAATGAAATGTTGTACATTGTTCCGCAAAAGACCAAGACGATCCATGCACTATGCATAAAAACTCATATGAGTTACTTCATTCGGACGCTTTCACTACGGTAGATACTCAATATTTATTGGGATTCAGAAATTTTTAATTTAATGTAAATCCATATTTATTTTATTCTGGTTTAATATTAAAATACCTATTTAATACTAAAAAAAATAATTATATGTAATAAAGGTTAAACATGTCTATAAGGAAAAACAAATATTTGTAAAGAATTATAAGGGCATTATTCTAAGCATTTAATGTATTGGGATTTACTGTAAATCTTGTCCTGGTTGAGAACCCTGCAAGAGGCAGTTGTAATATATACACATCCACATCGAGCAAAAGTGAAATATCAAAACGGCTTCCTGAGTAAAGGGGGAATAAATAAAACACATGACAAACTCAAACATTTCACCTAGCAACCATCCGGGAACTCAGGACCGGAACCCGGACGATCAGACATCCTGAGGGAACGATCAAGCACAGGATATAAAACGTTGTTTAAAGTTTTAACTCCCAGGGTTTGAATAAAAGATTATCCTGTATTAGCTAATACACATCATTACGACAAACCGTAGCTGTCACAGGGTAGAAATACTACCCTATACTTTAACTGGGGGATGTATTTGATTTATAAGTATAGCCTTATGAACTGTAACAAGCGAGATACAAAACCCTGTATTTCACACTAATACTCTTGTTCGAAAATCAGAGATGAAAGATATGATCGCACGGAAATTGGAATTTGGAAGTTCCTTGTTTCAAATATACTTGTCACTTTTTGCTTGTCCAGCAAAATGATTCTTCCCTTGACTTAATACATAATGTTCTATTCTCGTAGTATCTTCATTACTAAGGTACATGGGGCAAATAAAAAATTCAGGATTCAGTACAGTTCAAGTATGGTAAAAATTAAATGTAGAATTTGGCAATATTTCAATGAAATAAATACAAAAGACTATAAGATACTTTCTATTTTTAAATAGTTTAATACTTATTTTTTTACATTTTTGTATTACATTTTTAATAATAAACTATTATTTTGTTTTGAAGCTTTTGTTTTTCTTATTATTTTCAAATTAGTTAATTTGAGATCCAAATATTTCAAATTCAACTGACAAATGTTAATTTTTTTCAAATTTAAATCAAACTTTGATTGAAATTCATAGCGAAACATTTTGTAAAACATTCAATAAAATATTCAGTGAAACTTTAAAAAAACAATTTTTGATGTGGACACCACACGACTTCTTTGTACGCAAGACTAATATGAAGTATAGACTCAATTATAAAATTACACGTAATTGACGTAATTTAACATTAACATCTATTTTTTATTTTTTGTTATTTTTTGTCCTAATTCATTACAAAAACCAAAAAGTATATAAGCTTTAAATATATATATATATATATATATATATATATATATATATATATATATATATATATATATATATATATATATATTTCGCTTATACAAAGGGTTAAATTAATAATTCTTGATACGCTAGACGCAAAATTTAATTCTCTAAAACTCTTATTTGAAGCATTTATTTCTAAAATCAAAATGAAACCATCTTATTCAAGAAAAACTGTTAACAACTTCAGGTAATATATCACTTCCGGTTACCCTGTTTTAACCAAAATCTACTAAGTTATGTCTTATATACCAAATTTTAAAAGTTTTGGATTATATTTTAAAATAGTTTTTTAATAAAATCTATTATAGGTTTCAAATAAAGTACCATTTCTGGTAATTATGTAATGACCAAAAAGGGAGGTGCACAATTAGATGTTATAGCAGTCCTAAATACAAAATTTTAACTTTCTACGGCTTACCGTTATGCGAGATACATACATACTCGTACGTACGTACGTACAGACGTCACGACGAAATTAGTCAGAATGGATTCATGGATGGTCAAAATGGATATTTCCGTTGAAATCTAAAACCGAAATTTTTCGCGATTACAATACTTTCTTTACTTTGTACAAGGAAGTAATAAATTTCCGAAATTTGCACATCACTAATTAAGGCCTATGTACTGAAAATCACATTTATATTAATTACACCGGTTTGGTTTACTATACACTCATAGATAACAGTAACATAAAAGTAAATCAGAAGTGGCATACTCCATTTTATAAAAACAGCCGTTTTTTTAAATTTTTTGATGTGCTTCAATTACCTTTGAACCGCACTCGTATAATTTGTAACCAAGATCATTTAATTAATAAACAAAAGCTTCATTTATCCTTCTATCCCGAGGCAAATAAGGCCCAATAAATTTTGTGCCAAAAATATGAATTAAACAAAAAAAAATAACAATCTGACAATAAAATCGGAGACATGGTATTGCCATAGCTGTAATACAATGCACAAGATGCCTGAAATGGCACCATAAAGAGTGTGCTGGGGCTTGCTAGAAATAAAAATTTTTAATACCCTTATAGCTCAGTTTAGGCTAAAATTATACCATACGTTTATTTAAATCTAGCACCTATCTAAAAGAGTATTTACTACTAGTTAATATTTTTCAAAATGTTTAATTCCCTTCATAGGCCTTATACTACTACAGTTTAATAAGACCCAAAAGTCATTTGTCGTATCAACTGATTTTTTTTAAATGCCACCAGGTACAGCGTACCGTAAAACGGGGCTACTTGCCCCCCCCCCCCGAGGGGCTTTTTTGTCACAGGAAGAAATATTTTTGTTTTATTTGTTTATTTTTTTTGTTGGTGCATTTTTCGGCATTTTTATTCGTATTTAATTAATATAGGTGTATATTAAGTAAAATAAAATGGTAAGAATCTATCAAAGGACCCCAGGATCCAAATCCTATATGGACTATTTTGAAGATGCTGGAAGCCATGGCTGCCGTAAAGGCCGAAATGGCAAAAAAGTAGCAGCCGAAACCTACATTGTGCCTCGCATTTCGCTAGTTAGGAATCTTCTCGGAAAGAACAAGGGATCACTTGGACATCCTACGGTCCTCAGTAAAGAAGAGGAGGTCCTGATCTTGAAGACCCTCAGAGTGGTGGCAGAATGGAGCTTTCGAATGACTAAGGCTGACATGTGGGATGTAGTTAAAAATATAGTTTTATTTTCTTAAATTTGAATATCAAAGTGTGTTTTTCTATTATTACGATATTTAGAGAAGAATATATATATATATATATATATATATATATATATATATATATATATATATATATATATATATATATATATATACGGGGTGTTTCCTTTAAAACAACCAGCGCTTTTTTGGGCGAACTAACAACTTTAGAGAAAAATGTTTTATACCATAAATGATCAAGAATAAGGGGATAATGTATCTATAGTAAAAAATCGAATATTTAACCAGTGGTTCTCAAACGGTAGAACAAAATTATATTTTTTTAAATGATATTAAAAACGAAATAAAATAATAAAAAATGGGTTACTAGCGTAACTAGGCAACAGACGTATCAATACTTGTGTATTGCATAGCCTATTGTAATATTATAACATTATTTTTAATACCATTTTTCTCGAAATAATTGTTATATAACCCTATACCATATTTATATCGTTGAAATCAGAAAAAAATCTCTATCTAATGGGCTAAAAATTATATAGGATACCATTTAAATAAATATAATTTTGTTCTGCCGTTTGAGAACCACTGGTCGAATTTTCGGTTTGTTATTATTAATAAATTAGCCACTTATTCTTGATCATTTCTTGTATATAACATTTTTTCCAAAGTCATTAGTTCGCCCAAAAAAGGGCTGGTTTTAAAGGAAACACCCTGTATATATATATACATATACAGGGTGTTTCGTTTAAAACAACCAGAAACATTTAGAGAATAATAAATATATATCAAAACTGTTCATGCTCATTTTTTTGATAAAACGGATTATGTATACACCTTTTTTACATTTCTACAGGGTAACTTGAACACTCTGAGCATTTATATGCGTCTTAAAAGCATTTTTCTTCAGCTGGCCAAATAGCCCCAGCCGAAGGGCTATTGGTCACCTCAGAAAAAAATATTTCTTGCTCCATGGCTGAATTATTTCAATTTCTGCATATTCATACTCGATCGTCCAAAAATTAATAGATTCCCAAAAAAAGTGTCAAAAATGTTTCCTAGTAGCATTTTATGGTATTGTATGGTCGATCGAAAAATATTCAGTTCCCAGTCTTTCAATACCTTTTCAATTTAATTGTTATCTCTTTCTATTTCTGCACATATTAAAAAAAATGGCACCTGCAACTGCCAGCGGGGTTGTCAAAAAAACGTCAAAAATATTGCAGCACTAAAATACCTATATTCTCGGTAAAAATTTGCATCGTTTGACATTTCAATTGCAATAAAAGCTTTTGTAACTACTTTTGATTAGTTTTTTCAACGTATAATTAGAGAACTCCCTAGATTCCTAATAATTTGTAACAAATAACCAATTAAATTTTGATTTAAAAAATCCTTGACAAATTCTTTGCTAAAAACCATAATAGGATTTGATGTTTTCTGGTAGAGGTGAAATGTTAAATTTGTTTCTCTTTGTTGGTGTTTTGCACAAAGGGGTTTAATAATCTTCAACGGCTGATGTTTTGCAGTGTCTCCAATATCGATTCGCTGACAAACAGACAAAAACTCAATGTAATATAATCTTGGAGTTAATTGAATCAAGATTGATTAATAGCAAGTACAACAATTCAGTTTAGATTAAAATAGTTATAGCTAGCAATAATTTATAACGAAGCAGAAATGTCACTAATGAATGAACTTTCCTATAGGTAAACGAGTTACGCTAATTATGTTTAGAAAACAACAGTTCGTTGTTAGGGTGAAAACAGTTGCTTGTTCCGTGTTTTGTCTGCGGGAGACAATGGTGACGAGTTGCCGACCTACCTACGTTTTTAAACTCACTAATTAATTCAATAAAACAACTACACCTGCTGCACACTACTATTCACTCATTACATTGTTTGCAACTACTTCATTCGATTATTTACTAACAGTCGCTACGATTCTTTCAGTTGAAAAACCGACCAACCAGATTAAAAATAAAATAGTATTTAGTTTACTTTGCTAACTGTATAAATAAAATAGTACCTATCTCTTCTAAATGAAACATGAGTATAAATGTCATATACGCATGCATACATGTACCAATAGTTTTAATTAAAAACAACTAATGATAATAATATACAACTAAAAGTAAATTGTTTTGGGTACTTTATACACGTATATCAAAAATTTCCCTCGGAATTCTGTATAGTTTTACCTATCTATAAAGTATTATATTCTTTTACTTTATAAAATTTTATCTTAGAATTTTTATTATACAGGGTGTTAAAAAAACAAAAAGATTTTTTCTAAAATTCGTATAATAAATGGCATTGTTCTTGAAGTGTATATTTTTAGTGCCACTGCCCGACTTAAAATTTTGAATAATAATAATTACGAATTAATTTATTTGCTATTTATCATTAGTTAAGTAATTAAATAAATAATTATTTTTATTAACATTTCGTGATGACCAGTGGCACTAAAAATGTACGCTTCAAGAACCATGCCCTGAATTTTGTGTTTTAGTTTAGTGTTTTTTATTTTTATTCATTTCGGTAGAGTTTAGTTTATAGTTTTCCGTAATTGTGGTTTTAGTGATAGTTATATTAATATTTCCATATAATAAGGATAATTAGTAAGTAGGTAGTTGTAGGTTAACAGTATCTTTGTGTAGTTCATATTAGTTTTTTTTTTATATATTAATTTTAATGTATGTTTGTTGACAGAAACCGTTGATTTATCCATAAAAATGAGGAGAGTAAGCCTTTAGGTTCCAAAATGTTTATTATTACATGTTTACATTATGAACATTTCGGGTGTGTGAAAATCCACCCATCATAAGGTAATAAAAGAAATACAATAGTTTATAATAAATGTGTGGTTACAATAAAATTTTACACTTACCACGATAGAAATTACATAATCTTGAGTGTGTAATATTATTCACTAGTTCATTTGCATACATATCCGCGCGTATATTCTATTTAAATTAAAACAATTGTTTTCACTTTTACTAGTTTTTACAATGAAAATTCTATAATTTCTTGGGCAATTCTAAACAAATCTATAAATCTAATGGCTGGTTTATGATGGATTTAATTTATAAATTTAAATTTACAAATTAAGATTTAAAATATACGATTTACCTTGCTGGTTTATAGTGAATTTAATAATATGAAATATGCCCAATCAACTTATATTGGGTCACGTGGTTTGACACAAATGGTATGGCAGTTATATGATATTTATCACTTTTATTATAATCAATCTGTATTGTTCTACATATAATATTAATAATATATCCATATTTTCAGAATCCATTTGTCAAATCAAAATTAAAATGTTTCATTGTTTGAAATACAGTGAAATGATTGGACGCATTTACAAATTTACATTTAGGGCCAGTTGTACAATCACAGTTTACTATGTTTATTAAAAATCCATGGTAACGCGCAAAAATCTTGTTGTACATCAACGGTTTACAGTTTATACTTAGTTTAAACTACTGCACATTTGTTAAATGCTCGTAATAGACCGTTTAAACTGCAAGTAAACTTAGTTTAACTTTAAACTGCCGATATTTTAAGCTGCAGTTTAAACTGTAATTGTACAACTGTCCCTTAGAAAATAAAATATGGTGATATTTTAAATGTAAATTCTAAATCATAAATTTCTTAAATTCATCATGAACCAGTAAAAGCAGATGTGTACAATCTATATTTGTAAATGTAAATTCCTAAATTTAAATATCAATTGTATATATCTGCTTTTACTGGTTCAGGATGAATTTAAGAAATTTATGATTTAGAATTAATATTTAAAATATC
Organism: Harpalus rubripes; assembly: GCA_963082715.1. Classification (NCBI taxonomy): domain Eukaryota; kingdom Metazoa; phylum Arthropoda; class Insecta; order Coleoptera; family Carabidae; genus Harpalus; species Harpalus rubripes. The sequence goes on from OY720452.1 coordinate 54,355,041, forward strand.
ACCATATTTTATATTATACATGTAAATTTGTGAATGCGTGTAATCATTTCACAGTATTTCAAACAATGATTTTGATGGGGAAACTGTCACTTTCAACTGACAGTTGAAACATTCTAATTTTGATTTGACAAATGGATTCCGAAAATATGGATATATTATTAATATTATATGTAGAACAATACATATTGATTATAATAAAAGTGATAAATATCATATAACTGTCATCCCATTTGTGTCAAACCACGTGACCCAATATAAGTTGATTGGGCATATTTCATATTATTAAATTCACTATAAACCAGCAAGGTAAATCATAAATTACAAATCTAAATTTATAAGTTAAATTCATCATAAACCAGCCATTACAGATCTGTAAATATGTAAAAAACTGACAAATGTGCATCAATTTTTGTTGATTAATATAAAATTATGCATAAGAGTGCCAGCTTTCGTTGAGATTTTGTTCATTATTTACAGATCTTTAAAACTTTCAGATTTGTTCAGAATAGAGCCATTACTTATTAATTTTAATTGAAATAAAAACTTATATTTTAATTTAATTTAATCATTTAAAAATATTTTTTAAATTTATTAACATAAAATAATTACGCTGCGAAAACCTTATTTTAATCCACAAAGGTAAATGTTACAAATGTAAATAATTAGTAGTACCTTACGTTTAGTTCAGAATTCTGCCACTACTATTTTGGAAGCACAATATATTATTTATTAACGAGTCTTGTTGAATGTTAGGAGATGTTCACTTCACTTTCCATATATGATTTCCTTTGAGAATATCCAATACATATGTCTTCTCTTAAGATTTGTTTAGAGGCAAATTTACTACTAAAATGTAGGTATAGAAATAATACTCTTCTTGTTGTTGTGCAGAGCAATTAGTGTTTGGTGAATATTGATCTTTACTCTCCCTGTAGAAATAAGTATCTCGAAGGGATATTTTTCCGCGGCTTGGTGTTAATTTCCGGAGAGCATCCCTGCTCGGGGGAGTCTAACGACCCTCTGGGCCACACACCTAGGGCTGGACAGGGACACCCTTCATTATGACTATATCCGATGCTTTAAATCACTCCCACAAGTTTAAGGGGTCACTCACAATGATTCTGCTGGTTTTCCAAAGAGGAAAAGCTTCGTTAAGTAGCTTAGTTAATATGAAACTAGCTACCCCTCAAAAAATACATAACTGTACAGAAAATCATAGGATGAAATTGGCAGCCATTCAAAGTATCGTGAGTTTTATTTAAGGAAACGCAATAAGATTTGGATTCAACATAGATTTACGAGAATGTCATAGGCAGTTAGTTACTTCAGGAAACTAGCTATTTCCTAGGAGATATGCTATTTGGTTGGGAGAGTGCGTTAGTGTCATGTTTAATTGCTAGATGACTAGAGACTAGACAAATACTTTTATATCAGGCAAATAGTACCCGCCTAAATGCATTCTTGACATAAATGTAAATAAGTTTTTAAGAATGACTATTTTTATAAACAGGCTGGTGACCGCGACCTCGGAACATGTATAATCATAGTTTCGTAATTTACAGCTTTGCTAATTATTTTAGGTAAAAATGCTTCAAAAAGTTATACATTTTAAAATTCTGCATCTGAATCAATACGCAAATAGTACATTAAAACACATGTATCATAAGGCAATCTGTTAACGTACGAGTCCAAGTTTGGAAAACGAGCCGCCAGGCGAGTTTTACAAAGGACGAGTGCGTCAACAGGCCTTATGCTACATGTTTTTTATACTATTTTTTCTATTGAGGTAATTTTACAATTACATTTTTAAAAAAAGAACTTGTCAAAAATATGAGTTGGTGTTTTTTTTCAGTTATGTTGGTAGCGCTTCCCACTAAAAATTGAAATTTCACTTTTTGACAGTTTGTGTATCTTGTGAATTTGTCTGATTGTTTACATTAAAACATTGTATCAAGCATTATACAATTATGAAAGAGGAAAACCAATACATACAATGAACTCCAAGGTTTATTAATGAACCATCCTGATTTGACATATCGGTGGTTCGTGTTGGTTATTGTCATAAATAAAACTTGAATATGGGATTGAAGGACGTTACGTGGACCATCAAGCCTTTTTATTGAAAAAACAACATATAAATAAAACTTTTTAAATAATGAAATACTTTAATGAACAATTTATTGATTTAACTTTTACTTTCCACCATTTTGTTAACACTCACTGCTCAGTTGCACAGATAACGGCAACAGCTGTTCTTACAATTTTTACTACAAAACATATATGGCATATATTCGATAGTTCGCCACAACGTGGAACTGGAAATCATGGATTAAAACGTCAACTTTTCATATTTGTTTGCTAGTAGCCGCCACAAATTGAGTAGACAGTGTCAACATTTTCAAGTAACGTGCATCATACATTTCATAACCTGCCTGGAATAACAATACATTCAATTCAAAATTGCTTTACCATAAATTTAAATTGTAATAAATAAAACTTACCGTTTTAATTATTTTGTCAAAGTAAACCTGAGCGCATTGTTTCTTGTTTCATATTTTTTAGTTGAAATTTTAACTTCACAGATTCTTATACTTTCTTAACTAACACAGCTATAGTTATAAATTTCTTTTCTTTCTAGTCTTATCACCTAGAGAAAGGATAAAAATCCACAATTAAAAGTAATATTTCAACACGAACAATTGACCATTTTGAGGTTATCTGTCAGTTATGAAAGCATGACTACCACCTCTAGAACATGAAAGGCGCCAAAAACAGTACGTTTATAGATCTTCTAAACGTCGTGTTTTCAGTGCTAAACAGTGCTTTTATAGACTCATAAGAACATCAAAATAGAAAAATTAATTTTTCGTATCTCCGTCCAAGTTGACTAGTATTACAAAACTCAAAATCGTCCAGAAATGCGCTGTTGCTGACCTAGATCAGCAAAAGGAGTTGGCATTACTGTTCTGGTGATATGTCAATTTAAGATTATTTTTAACACAAGAATTAGCAAAATGTTTATAAATTTTAGAGCTAAATCTTTAATTATTGTAACTTAAATAACTAAATTTTGTCATAAAAATAATAATATGCTGTCATTGCTGTCATTTCGTATAGATTAATAATAAGTGGGTGTGGGTGTTGGTGTGGGTGTGTGTGTGTGTGTCCGTGTGTGACAAATTTTTCTAATGCGATAACTCTTAATACTACATTTACAAAAATTATAATTCTTTCGTATTCCTCTTCGTTACATCCATATGGAGAGCTGATTTGATTTTGGGTTATAATTGGTCAACAGGAAGTACCCTCATTTGAAGATTTTAACAGTTATTCTTGAAAAAACGATGTTAAATATCATTTTTTCACATTTAATATTATTATAAATATTGAAGAGTATTTTATTCTCTATACGACTTGAATGTATTTTATACTTCATATTAAACGGATATAGAGTTAAAAAATTATAAAGTAATTAAATATCATATATTAGCCAGCATGCTATAACAGCTTCTATATTAAGAAAATTCTGATTGAAAGGTGTCAGTGTCAAGTGCAGTTGACAGTATGTTTGTATTATAATTTTACTGGAAATATAGGATCTTTTGCTAGAAACTTTCTGTATGGAATTTGTATAAAATACATACAACTGCCGTAAGGTAAAGAAATAAAATCTTTTGCAAAGAACTTTCTGTATGACATTTATACAAAATATATAGAACTGACGGAAGGTAATGTGCTGGCCACATCAGATTTTTTATCAGTTATGTTGGAGCCGTTTCCTGCTACCGATTGAAATTTCACATTTTGACAGTTTGTGAATTGTGAATTTTGTCTGATTTTATACATTAATATATTGTATCAAACAGTGCGCTTATATGTATATTTTCTTAAAGACGTGTTTGCAGAGCTTTTATAACCTTATAAGAACACCGCCAGAATAGTTATTTGTATCACTACTCCAAAAACTGAATATTTCGAGATCTCGCAAAACAGTTTCTGGGCGTGTGATACACAAGTTATTTTGTGCCGACTTCTCCACAAATTCTTCGTATATTTCTCTACACTTCATTCTATTTTATATAACTTAAATTAACATATATTTTTATCGGTTTTGCATTGCAAGTTTAATTATAATTACTTACATTTGAGCTTATAATTGGAAATTATTTTATATATTTTCGCATATTTTCAATGACAGATGGCCGAAACTCAATTGAATCACTTGAAGTTTGTTGTAGTTACAAAACAATGTACTTAGTCCTAAAGTTGAAACTATATATAATCTATACGAGATGACATCAATGACATTATATTATTATTTTTATGACAAAATTTAGTTATTTAAGTTACAATAATTAAAGATTTAGCTCTAAAATTTATAAACATTTTGCTAATTCTTGTGTTGAAAATAATCTTAAATTGACATATCACCAGAACAGTAATACCAACTCCTTTTGCCGGCCTAGGTCAGCAACAACGCATTTCTGGACGATTTTGAGTTCTGTAATACTAGTCAAATTGGACGGAGTACGGCAAAATATTTTCGATATCATATCGGAATCTATAAAATTAATTTATTGACAATAAATATCGATATTATCTATGTATCGATATTTTGATATCATAAATTTTATCGATTTTAGATGTCATAAAAAATTCGTATCGATGGAGAGTGATATCGATATATATATATATGAGGTGTGTTCAAAAACTATCGCGAATTTTGAATTTTCGCGGGTTACGTATATTCGAATTTCGATCTTTTTGTGGCTTTATGTTGGTACTCATGTCTCTCACTTATGTCGACAAGCTCGGCCATTTTGAATGTTCACTTAATTGTTGACAGCTGCTTTGCTTGCACGTGTTTTGGATCGTCTTCGATTTTTACCTATTCAAAAAAATGGAACAAAGAACCTGTATCAAATTTTGTGTGAAAAACGAAATTAAGTGCGCGGATGCATTCCGAATGTTGACTGTGGCATACGGAGAAGCTACCTTGGACCAAAGCAACGTTTATCGGTGGTACAAAATGTTCTCAGAAGGCCGAGAAGATGTGAACGACGAAAAGCGTGCCGGACGCCCGAGCACTTCAACAACAGACGAAAAAATTAATGAAGTGGAGAAAATGATATTGGCCAATCGTCGAATCACCGTTAGAGAAGTTGCTGAGGACCTAAACATATCGATTGGCTCGTGCCATTCGATTTTTATCAATGATTTGGGCATGAGACGGGTCGCCGCGAAATTTGTACCAAAATTGTTGTTGGACTCTGTCCGCGACGACCCAAATTTGCTCCAGAGGGTCATAACTGGTGACGAATCGTGGGTTTATGGTTATGACGTGGAAACCAAAGTTCAATCATCTCAATGGAAGCTGCCGCACGAACCAAGACCGAAAAAAGCGCGCCAAGTTCGGTCGAATGTGAAAGTTTTGCTGACAGTTTTCTTCGATTGCAGGGGCGTGGTGCATCATGAGTTCTTGCCACAGGGTAGAACGGTCAATAAGGAATATTACCTGCAAGTTATGCGCAATTTGCACGAAGCAATCCGCCAGAAACGCCCGGATTTGTGGAAGAACAAAAATTGGCTTTTGCACCACGATAACGCCCCTGCTCACACATCGTTGCTTGTGCGCGACTTTTTAGCCAAAAACAACACACTAATGATGCCGCAGCCACCGTATTCCCCAGATCTGGCCCCCTGTGACTTTTTCTTGTTCCCTAAACTGAAGAGGCCCATGAAAGGACGACGTTGCGCTACGCTTGACGAGATAAAGACGGCATCGAAGGAGGAGCTGAACAAGATAAAAAAAATGATTTTTTGAAGTGCTTTGAAGATTGGAAAAACCGTTGGCACAAGTGTATAATATCTCATGGGGATTACTTTGAAGGGGACAAAATAGATATTCATGAATAAATAAATAATTTTTGAAAAAACACAAAATTCGCGATATTTTTTGAACACACCTCGTATATATATATATATATATATATATATATATATATATATATATATATATATATATATATATATATATATATATATATATATATCGATATATCGATATTTTTCTCAGCCTTACAGATCGCTATGCAATGTACGAAGAATATTAGAATAATTTACTATTTACATATACAGTAAGTATGTTAAATTCTGGGTGGTTCGATTAGGTAAGGTTAATTTAGATTAGAGTTATTTGAAAAATAAATTGAATATTATAATTAACAATACAATACAGTTAATAAAGATTAAAATGATTTTAGTCAATAGTGAACTGTTACCAAACCCGCGTGAAGGCGTAACTGGCTCGCTAAAAATTGTTTTATTCCTAACTATGAAATATGTATTAATTTTAAAATTGTATTATTGTACAAAATGCGTAAATTATTGTTTAATTACTCTCCACAGAAAAGTCGAAAGGAGTCAAATCTGGAGAGCGTGCTGGTCATTATACAGATCCTGCTCGACCAAGTTGGGTTGTTTAATCTTAGAACATGCATGTATAATGTCTGCTGAAGTAGGCAAGCCGGTTAGTTAGTCCTAATTGTCTATGAATCTAATAAAATTACTTTCCTAAAGTATGTATGCACTCTACTGAGTTTGCTAACGAGATATTCGAAGGCAGAATTACAGGTTAAAAATGTGTTCAATTTAGTTGTATTTTCCTGAAATAACTATTTACCTCTAACAACATTTTCATATATTGTTAACATAAAATGCGCAATATGATGCGAATTCAAAGTTGTTGTGGAGAAAACTTTACAGTACTTTCATAAACTAAATAACTGACCGGATTCGAACAATATTTAGATTTCATTTATTCTAACAGTTATACCTTGAAGCATAATTAACTTTTTGTTATGATGTATATGGAAAATGCATTCCATATTATGGGTTTTTAAGGCTAAATGATTTATTTTCATTGTGGTGTTCTATCGTAGTTGAAAGATCTACGACTACAACTTGTAATAGTTATTGTTCCCCTTCCTAGCATTGCAAATAGTTCTTGTTATTTACTTGTGAGTTTTCTCTGGTTGGTCTTGTAAGTTTTATCCATCAATAATGATTGTAGCGAGTAGGGCTGTAATGATTTACAGCGTCTGGAGTGGGCGCGAGGCCCTCGGCAAACAGCAAATACATAAATCTTCCTTCATTAGCATACGAGCCATCCAAAGCACGAACTCTGGGGATTACGCAGAATACGCACGGAGAAGTGCGCAAAATCAAATGCGGACACGCTGTATTGAACCGACATTCAAACAGAACTAATAGCCAATATCATGATTAGAAGATAGCTACTATTGTAATCGTATTTGATTGTTTCCAATAATCCAAATGAATATTTAGCAAATTAACAATACTCGATCAGAGCTGGGCGTACTCGAGTACATTTACTCGAAAGTACTGTTTAAAGTCCAAGTTTTATACTTTGTACTCGTACACTAGTACATTTTAAAATCTGTTACTTTTACTTGTACTTGCGATATTTTATCTAAATACTCGTACTCAATACTGTAAAAAGTACTTAGAGTACATGAAAAATACTCGGAATACTTAAAAATACTCTGAGTATTTCTGAATACTTAAGAGTACTTCAAATTAATATTTTAAATTATTATTTTATGTCTACGAGTACAACGAACATGCTTGTGCATCAATTAATCGTTCATAAAAGATCAAATCTGTGTACCATACATCTTTGCAAGTTCGTCATTCTATTACTAAATGCAAAATAGTATGCAGTTTATATATTGTAACGTTTTTATTTATTTGGGTGAAGTGTAAATACTAGCGATAAATAGATAATAAAAGATAATTGAAAGATAATAAATTTAATTTACACTATGATTGAATAAATATTAAACAATAATTAAGTCTAAGAATATTATAAAACACTTAAACACTAAGATTATTTATTTAAACAATATATAACTCACTTTATTTAAGTATATAACTATATTTATTTATATTCACCACTTGTCGATTATCTGTTTATATTAACAACTATTCATTTCACGACGCTTGTTTATATCAGACTGTCTAATGCCTTCGCTAACATTGCTTTGTATTCGAGAAATTACTAGAACATCATTCCAGATAAAAACATCAAATACAATAAATAGATTACGTCACCCGAGCAATTAAACAGGTTCGGACAGGTCTGTTTACAACGCAAGACGATCCGTGGCTATTGCGTCATCGCTAAAAATAGACACTCGCTCGGCGGTGCATCGACGACGTATATTACCAACGATACTTTATTTATTTACTGTTAAATGTTAAATTTAAAAAAATATATTTAAAAATAATTCTTAGAAACGGTAATAGAAAAAATCTTGTGTGCAGTAAGTATAAAAAGTACTTTTTCTAACATACTGCACAAACAAATAGCTACTCTATTATTACTTGATATATAGAAGAACATAGGTACGTTTTATAATTAAATACATAAATATTTTAAGGTGAAAATAAATACATTAACGATATTCCTTTCAATATTTATTGGTAAAAGAATGGTGTCATAATTTAAAAAAAGCTAATCTACTTAATTTCGCAATAAAACTGGTATTTAATTTTAAAATATTTAAGATGAAAAGGTTGTTGATATTGTTTATTATAATTATTAAAATTATTAAAACAAAATATTTAATTTTATATGAAATTTCCATATTTTTACCGTACGGTTAAAAGCAATTTGTTACATAATTTTATATTACGTAGAAGTAGGTACTTTACAAAATACAAAGTACTTTAAAGTTCTTAGAAAGTACTCTGTACTTTTCCCAAAAAGTGTTCAAAGTACTGGTACTTTACATTACAAGTATTGAATATTTTTACTCGTTACTCGAGTATTTTTATTTGGTACTTTGCCCAGCTCTGACTTGTATCAGTACTTCTACTGTTCATACTATTTATTTATTTATTTTTGTATACCAATAAATACTATGTAGTATAATTAAAATTTGATAATTTACAATTAGAAAGAATGTATGTAAAAATTAGTAAGTTTGGTACAATAAATATATTATGACGATTATTTATCTATTGCTGGGTATCTCAAAAGTGTAGAATTAGAATTCTTTATTAAATGTCAACTCTATACATGTCAAATATATAAAACATAATAACAATATAATAACAACAGATATCCTAAGTTAACTATATATTTCCCTACATCCCTCTTTCTATTTCAAGCCATAGAGCTCTGGATTCTCTTCAGTTTGACAGGGTAATTTTTTCAGGAATCTTCTGTTTCTTCTAATTACTTGTTTGTCAGTTTCTATTAGATACGACCGAGGTTCTTCTGTTTTCTTTATTATTGTTCCCTCCTTTCTTTTATCAATAATCCAAACTCTTTCCCCTTTTATTAATTCAGGTAAATACTTGGTTCCATGCCTTTTGTCATAATTTCTTTTTTGTTTAACTTGTCTTATTTCTTTATTTTGACTTTTTATTAATTCTGACTGTAAAATTTTGTCAATAGTAACTTGTAATGTGAGATTGTTATTTAATTGTAATGATTCCGATAATTTTGTGTCTTTTATGCCAACTATTAATCTGTCTCTTATTAATTCATCTTCTAATGCGACGTAATTACATTTCTTCCCTAATTCTATTATTGATGCAATATATTCTTCAGCAGTTTCTGTTTCAAATTGATTTCTTCTGTTGAATATTGCCCTTTGATATATTATATTGGATTTTTTTATATAATAGTCTTCAAATAATTTTACTGTTTCCTCATATGTCTTTAAATCATTTTCTTTTTTCTGCAAAGTGACCAAAACTTTATTCACTTTACTACCCATATGCAGTAAAAGATTATTAATTTGTATATTTTGTTCATGTTTCTCTAACTTCACAGCTTTCCTATATCTTTCATATTCCGTTATCCACTCTCTCCAATCTTCTCTTTCGAAAGAAAATCTCTCAGGAATTGGTGCCGAAACTGTCTGTGATTGTAGTGAAGTCCCCATCTGACCCTGCACTTGCATATTTACAACAAGTGTTTGTAAATTGTGAACCAATTGTTCCAATTCTTCCACTCTATTTTCTGCCATTATATCAATTTTTCACACCTGACACCATGTAGAATTAGAATTCTTTATTAAATGTCAACTCTATACATGTCAAATATATAAAACATAATAACAATATAATAACAACAGATATCCTAAGTTAACTATATATTTCCCTACAAAAAGGAGTAGCAACAGTAGATACTGACCAAATGGTTTTCAAAGCTATATTCACCTTTAGTACATATGCTTTTATGTAATTATCATATTAACCTTGGTATTAATACATACGGAAAGCTTAATAGATAGATCTATGCTACAATTATGGAATAATTATTATTTATGGTAAAAGATATGTTGGGCCCATACGAATGTAAATTAATTGGACTTACATGCGTACGACACAAATGTCCACCGCTAACCTACATTCAACAAATGGTTGCTTACATATATTTTTACACTGTACTTTTAGGGGTTCCCGGAAAATTGATCGCGGAGAAAATAGATCGCCGGTCACTAGGAGAATTGATCGCCAAAAAATATCGCAGTTCATCATTAGGATGTGCCTTGCGGCCCGACAATGGGATCACAGTCTGGTCCCGACTTCAATTATAACATTTAATTACTAGCGACAGAAATATTTCTCTAAATACAACTTTAACCTAACCTCGCGCAAAGATACTTGAGCCGGGTTTTCCAAGCCTGACTTTTGTGTAAATAACATATAACAACAATAACCTAACCTAACGCACAAAACTCGGCTCAATTTTCTAAGCGTGACTTTTGTGTAAATATAACGGTAAACGGCAAACCGTAAACTGTAAGAGTATTCGAATTCTTCAGGTTAAAAACCAGTACAATTTATTTGCATTAAGAGCCACCGCAGACTACCAATTTTTGATCGGCCGACAGTTTAATCTGTTGCGTAATTACAATGACGACTATACTGATTCCGAATCGTTGGGAGTGCGCACTCTAATCCTTTAAGTACTCCATATATCGTCGTTTCTTAACCTAAGGGTCGCGACCCAAATTTGGGTCGCAAAAGAGTTTGAGTGGGTCGCGTAACTTATTATGAATTTTATAGTTTTGATGCCAATAATATTTTTTTTTAAATACGTATAAAATTTCATTAAAATGTTACTAATGTTAGCACACAATGTAGAATTGTTACTGCTAATAATCCTACACAGACTTTAAGTTCATTTTGGTTACAAAAAGAAAAACCAATCTTGAGAAATAAATAAATGAAAATATTATTATTACCTTTTGTTACTAGGTATCTATCTATACAGGGTGTCCCATAACTTCAGGTACATATTAGAAGGGCATATAGTTCTTAATGTCCTGATTACGGAACAAAACGATTTTTTTCAAATTTCCTATGATTAAGGGTATTTCACTTAAGAAGAACTTTTTTTACCCCTGGATACTATAATATTTGGAATAGTGAAATTAGTTTTAACGATTACATAAAATAATTTAACAATGAAATTAATTTATGCAATTACGTAAAGCTTTGTCACACCAATTAAGTTTGGGAGATGTGTATGTAATGAAAAAAAATCAAATTATTTACTTTATTTTTACAAAAACTGTTCAAAATTATTTCCATCAACAGCTAAACATAATGCAGCACGTTGAATTAAAGAAATTGAACAAGCCCGATGAATTGCATTCTCTTGTCTAATTCTTTCAGCACAATTTTCAACTCGTTGCCGTAATTCTTCAAGGGTTTCAGGTGCCTCTTGATTATCATAGACGAGGGATTTAAAATTACCCCACAAATAAAAATCTAACGGATTGAAATCCGGGGATCTAGGGGGCCAAGACGCGGGACCTCCTCGACCAATCCACCTGTCCTCAAATACTCTGTCAAGATGATGTCTAACATTTCTAGCAAAATGTGGCGGCGCTCCGTCATGCATAAACCATGCATTTTGACGTACATTAAGAGGAATATCTTCTAATAATTCAGGCAAATTATTCTGCAAAAATTGTAAATAATCATTCCCAGACATTCTGTTAGGAAGTATGTATGGTCCCAGTAACGATCCGTTTACCATCCCAGTCCAAACATTTAGTGAAAATCTGTGCCGAAAATGAAAATGACTCCTGACAGCAGCATGTGGATTTTCTTCGGCCCAGTAGTGACAGTTATGAATATTATGTATACCATCACGAGTAAATATCGCTTCGTCGGAAAATATTACTATTAACGTAAAATTGCCATCCTGAGCATGTTGGTTTAGAAGCCATTCACAAAACCTTACTCGAGAGTAATGATCGGGTTCAATTAACGCATAGACCCGTTGAAAATGATAAGGATGTAAATTATTATTCCTTAAAATTCTCCAAATTGTCATTCGTGGTACACCTGGTAGTTGAGATATTCTCCTTATGCTGATTGTTGGGTCATTGCGTACCAAATCTAAGACAGCATTTTCAACATTTACTGGTCTCCGATGAGCCCCGCCGTCTCTTCCCCGATTAGGTTGCAAAGAACCAGTGTCGCGAAGGCGTTGAGTAAGGCTTACAAATATGCGAGAATTCGGATGCCGTCCTCCTGGGAAACGTTCAGCGTAATAACGCTGAGCTAATCTACAGTTTTGCCCTGCTTCGCCATACATTAGCAACATATCCACTAACTCACTGTTACTATAACCATTCATATTTGTAACAATAATCAGAAGAGCAATATCAAAACTGTTATAAGAAACACAATTTATGTGGCCGGCTACTAGAAACCTAATGAAATGATTGTATTATGCAAACATTTCTTATTAATTTAATATTAAAACTACCTATTCAACCAGTGCCCAAAACTGTTTCCTTCAAAAACTTCAAAAACTAATTTTTGAATTTTGAAAAAATTCTTTTTGTTCCGTAATCAGGACATTAAGAACTATATGCCCTTCTAATATGTACCTGAAGTTATGGGACACTCTGTATGTGCGAATCTTGTTTTCCTCCTCTCGTAATTACTAAAACTAAATTTTAGGAATAGCCGCGATTTGAAGAACTTTCAAACTCAAGGTTCACATTAATTTTTGTTAGCTACTCGTATTTTTGATTTTAAATTTTAAAGAAATGCATTTTCAATTATGTTCGAAAGTCAAATTGGACAAATATAAGAAGGTCATATTTGTGTTTCGGTTTCGGACATTTAACTATGAGACAAGATTAAAAGTGTATAAAATTTCTGTACCAAATTGTAATAATATTCGTTTTATTTGAAATTGTTTTATAAATAGGTACCTATGTAACATATTCGTAAATATTCATTATCTTATTTCATAAATAGATTATTGTTAATGTTTTTATTTTTTAATTATTTTTTTATATAATGGGTCGCGAAACCTATACAATAGATAAATTTGGGTCGCGCCATGAAAAGGTTAAGAAACGCTACCATATATGATTTGATTCATTATTTATTTTTATACAGGTATCTCTTGACTGATCATGTCCTAACTCGTGTTAGATATAGAGAGTGAATTTCCTTTTTCATCTTCTGGAGGTTTTAATATTTAAGTTTTCATTTTGTGAATTGTTGTGGGACGGGGGCGTAATAAGAAAGGCGAGTTTCGCGCGGTGGCTGGAAATGTAATCTTATTTTCATCTGCGACGAAGCGACGCCAGGTAATAGACTCGATAACTTACGAGTACATCCCGGCGTAGAGCTGTTGCTTCCCAGCTCAGGATATTAAGGACAAGCGATTAACAAAATTTAAACAGGATTACTTTCCTTTTTGATATTCTATATACCAATACAGAAGAGGAAGAGGAGACTTGCTCGTGCTCTTGCTCCCTATAACTTTACAAAAGGAAGTGGGAAAATCAGTGGCGCCGAAGGAGGGGACTAGCACAATAAATATAAGGGGTGACGCACTTTAAATCATGCTGAATGGCGGTGCGGACAACACCTACTAGAATTTCTATTTCTAAATATACAGCGGGAAAATGCGGAGTATTCAGCCAAAACGTTCAAAAGGTGTTCCAAGACTTCCAAACTCTCAACTTTAAATACTTTGAGAAGGAATAAATAAGCATCACGCCTATTATTCATTTTGATTTTGATAAAATAAATGCGCCCAGTCCTGGGCGTGCAAATCTAATTTTCTCAAATTGTGATAAAGACATACCAGGAAAGGAGTGTACTACATATCTGACGATTTTAATGACATTTTAACTAGGAGGATGAGATGTTCTACAAAAAAGTCCGCGACAGCCCACAATAAGCGTTTTTATGTTTCAGTTTTCAGTACTTACGAATTATTTTTTAAAATAATCCTTTTTAAAATAATTTGTTTATTCAATTAACATTTACTGATGCAGTTTTCAAACCGTTTTCAAAACGTTTTTAGTTTTGAAAACGCCATGTATAGGTACAGTGTCAAAACGGTTTTGAGTTCTCACAAACTGAAACTAAATTTCATGGGTCTGGCTTGAAAACTAGCTTCAAAACTACTCATGTAAACACTTACGTAGCATAACGTTTTTGTCACTTTGTGTTACTTTGTGTTAGTTTTAGTGCGCAGTTGTACAAAGTAAATAAAATAATTGGATTAATGGCTAAACGAAGAATTTGGAGTGAAAAGAATCTGTCACCTACATCAGCCAAATGCGCAAGCGCCGAAACTGTTTTCAAATCAATCTGTAAACCTGTTTACCAATTGCATGTAAACAATTTCTCATGATGTTCACTGAAACCATTTTCAAAACTGCATGTAAACGTAGTAATAGATACCATAATGTTTGTAAAGAATAGGGTGTCTCTGTTTCGATGTTTTTAAGGTATCTCGGGTAATATTAACGATAGAGCAAAACAATTTGCACATTCCTTAGTCAACTTTTCGAGAAAAGTTTAACAGCCACCACAGGAATTTTCGATCTTCTTTTGTTTCTGAGCTACAGGCAAAAACACATTTTTCGCTCATTTCGAAAATATGTTATCTCATATCTTATTAATTATGATAGAGAAAAAATGTTTTTACAAATTTTCAACTGTTTTTTAGCTAAAATAAAATGGCGTAATTAGATTTTTTGATAACTTAATAATTCTGGAGATATAATATAAACTTACGATTTTTTAAATGGAACCCTATGTTGAAAATAGTCTTGTCTTTTTCCTTAATTTATAAGCTTTTCAATTATATATAACAAGTCTACATTCTTTTGTTTTAAACATTAATAAAAGACGAATTATTAATTTATTGGGGTGAAAATATTGGAAATTATTAAGAAACAATTGAAAAAACCTCTTACAGATCATCATTTGCATATTTCTAATAGTATTTGTTTCAGTTTACTCATTTTTTCAATTTATTTACTTCAAAGGCATATTACACCGTTTTTTTCGGAATTTGTCAAAGCCAACTATAACATAGATAAATAGTAATTTAACTAACCCGAAAATAATTAGTTAAGAATAATTTTGAGAACACAATTAATAGATATAGAACCAAAATAAACAAATGATGATCTGTAATAATTTTTTTCATTTGTTTCTTAATAATTTCCAATATTTTTACCCCAATAAATTAATAATTCGTCTTTTATTAATGTTTAAAACAAACGAATGTAGATTTGTTATATATCATTGAAAAGCATATAAATTAAGCAAAAAGACGAGACTATTTTCAACGTATGTTAAAAAATCATAAGTTTGTGTTATATCTCGAGAATTATTAAGTTTTCAAACAATCTAATTACGCCATTTTATTCTATCTAAAAACAGGAAAATTTTTGTAAAAACAATTTTTCTCTATCATAATAAATAAGATATGATATATTTTCAAATTGAACGAAAGACGAGTTTTTGCCTTTAGCTCAGAAACAAAAGAAGATCGAAAATTCCTGTGGTGACTATTAAACTCTTCTGGAAAAGTTGACCATGTAATGTGCAAATGGTTTTAATCTATCATTAATATTACCCGAGATACCTTTAAAAAAACATCGAAAATGTACGTACATATATAATTTGGATTTATTATTTTTGCTCCTGCACCTTTAGATTCGCTAGTAAATCCAAATAATTAATCCCGGACAGATTTGAACTCATGGGTTGTCAGATCTACAACTTGTCATTTATTGCATTTGAAAAATAAGCAAAATATATACAATGAAAATTTATAACTAATAAAAAATGGCAGCAGTATAACTTTTTTACTGAGTTTACATGCGGTTTTTAAAACTAAAAACATTTTGAATACGGTTTTAAAAACTGCATGTAAACTCGGTAAATGTAACGTACCAAAAATTATAAATTAGGTATTCTTTAATTATTCAAAACTTCATAACATAAGCGCATAAGTTCAATAGCCGTATGCATTAAAACGATGGTGTTATACATTAGATTCATAATCGAACACGATAAGTCATGTCAATTCTACAGTTCGTTGGCTTGTAGGTATATCTCAAAAATATAGATTTATTAATCATTTTCTCACAATCAAGCAAATAAACATGATCATTTATTTACCTCAAATACATGTAGTAGGTACTAGTTACATTCAGGATTGCTAGATGTCTGGTGCATATTAGAATGTTTTGTCCGGTCCGGGTGAAAAGTTAAGAGACTTGGACTTGGATTATGAATTGTTCGATATTTGTGAAGAAGTACGTTTCACTAATAACAAATATACAAAATAATCGTACTAAGATCTTTATTACCTATGGATGGGGTATTACTGCTGCCATAGGCGCCCACAGGGGGAGTCGAAAGGGTCGACTGACCCCCCTTTCATATATAGATTGTATCCATTTTTAAAAATAAAATTATTTTTGCATTTCAATGTATCATTGTATTTTTTAATAATTATTGGTAATATTTTCTTATATTTTAATAAAAAAATTATTACATACTATCTATTACTAAGTACGAAATAGCTGAAGTGTCAGAATGAGTAAATTATGTTATGTACTGTTATTATATTACATTATCTTCGGTGTTGTATTTTCTTTAATATGCCGTAGTTTATTCTAATCATTTTATGATCACGTTCTTCTCAAAACTTTCACAATTATCAATTTTACTGTTATATAGAAATAAAGAAATAGAAAAGTAAATAATAAATAGACATTGCATATTTATTTATATTAAAAGTACCTACGTATGATTAGGGTTGCCGTATTTTGTGAGGAGCGCGATTTAATTAACATTTAATTATTATACATTTTATTTTGAGCAGTTCAATAGAATAATTATATTGTTACTCAGTAATATATTTTAATTGTATTTTCAGATTGTCTGTTTCTGTAGTTATTGCTTCTGCTCGCATCATAAAGCCTAGTAGAAGGGGCAATTCTACGCTTTTAGAGCGTACATACGCATTTTCGTCATAAAATATTGATTTTAATTTTTTAAGAATTTGTTAAATTTGCTTTATTGTAAAGAACTCTATATTATCTTACTTTGCATTAAAAAACGTTTGACCTTGAAAATTATTAGAAATTCGCCTGCGGCGCATTTTTTTCTTACAACAAAAATTTTGACCCACCTTGTAAAAAAGTCTGCGGGCGCCTATGACTGCTGCCGCCTTGGTTACAATAATATTGAAAAGTATTTGCACGGATTAAGGACTCCATTATAGCTCGTGCCAAATAAAAATGACCTGTCAAATTTTTCTTGCGCATATGCTGTGTAGGGTAGACGCAAAGATATTGTAGCTAGGGGCGTAGAAGCTACTAATAAAGGGTAAGTACAGATTTGCAGGAGGTTTCAATATATATTTCCGAGGATATTTATATTAATTATGATTTTGTGAAATTGAATTTGATCTTATTTGCTTTGCTTATTTATTGTTATCATCAAATTGCAAATAAATAAGAATTTATGTAAATATTGAGATTTCCGTAAATAAGGTGATATGAAACCGTATGTTTTTCTACCTGTACTTTGCTTGTTTATTCCTTTGCAAATCAGTTGTTTAACTTTTCGGTTTTGGCTCACAGCATGACATGCAATATGAGGTAGCTACAATAATCTTTGCGTCTACTAACCTCTGAGTCAAGTATAGTATGACTAGCTTATGAAAGTTGGCGTTTAGATTATTTAATTGATCTGGTTTATTTTGAAAATATTTCCCTATATTTGAATTGAAAGGAAACTGACCCTTATGTATTCCGTTACAGAAGATTATAATTATTCTCAATACCAGAGGCATTTAAAATGACCTTAGCCACAGGATTCAGGGATGTATTTAAAAAATTTAATACCGCAAATTCTAGTTCGTTCGTCTCAGGTTTAAGCAACCCTCGAGTAGGAATTACTGTTAGAGGAAATTAAAAATAATCCTATGTCATATAATTGCCAAACTAACTAGTTTAAAGGTCAATTTTTTTTGTTATAATCAACATAAACGAAAAATGTTTAAAATATTTTAAACGTACCCCTGTTTTGATATTCAGTTACCCTAGTCGGCCATCTATTTTCAGTCAGACATAGGAATGTATTTCTATGCTTTCCTAGTCCAGTATTTAAATGGGTTCATACAAAAATTTCATACCTGATTGTTTCATACAATTCTATTCTTCTATAGTGTTTCAAAAGAAACCACATTTATAAAATAATTTAAACGTCAATTTTCATTCACTAGTCATACCATAAGAAGGGCGGAGGATGCGTAAATACATTTTTTCTACGACCTCTATGAAAAGTTTATATTTATGCTCTCTTTTGTCATCGTAAAGTTAATGATTATTAAGGAACGAGTAAAAAAATATTTTACGGCGCGTCTCCCATAGCAACGCGCGGTAAAGTACTTAATTTGCTCGCTTAGATAATTACATATTATTGTTGAAATTTTAATTTATTAAAACAATACTTACGAAATCTAAAATATACGTTAGGTTCTGTTTTACACTACAAATGTACTACAAACAATACGAAGTTAGCTACGCTACCAACTTATTTATTTAATTAAGTTACAACTTTATTCTGTTGGTGAATGTACATTTAAATACAACTATAAATATATTTCATAATTAACAAACTTAGTGGATTTAATCATTGACCGACAATGTTAAAATTGAATGTGCAGTTTTGGCAGTTTTGTATATTTATTCCAGAGCTTGAAACAGCTAACGAGGATAAATTAGATTCTGTGGCTGTGACATTCTCACTAGAATATTCAGTTAGTGTGGCAGTGGCAGAAGTTCGATTCTCGTTGTTTGTTAAAATTTTATGCGCTGTATCAATTTTATTTTTCAAACTTTCATCAACATAAACTTCTGCAACAGCTGATGAACGCCAGCCACCATGACGTTTTAGAGTCATAATGTCAGCTCCGGAATTAGCTAGTAATGTAGCAGAGGATCTGCGGAAACAATGGCCTGTAAATTCAGATATTGTGCAATGTTAAATGGAATTTTTCCTATAGTGTTCATTCCAACAACTTGTGCGGTACATTTTCCATGCTTATACTTAATGAATAATCGCCGAGATGATATGTTAGAGGGTCGAAGAGCAACATATCCTCGGTACATTGACAAAAGATTATGATCATCAACAATAAATGTTCGCTGCACAATTAAAATGGACCCATTATCCTCAATATCATCTACAGTCATCCTAACTAATACGTCGCGTCGGCATGCTCCAGCGACACCCAATATAAGAGCAACTTTCATCATAAGGAAATGATTGTCTGGGGCTTCAGTCAGGAATTTATTTATTTCATGTTTTGTTAACGATTTAAATTTTTTTGGTCTGTAACCAACTGATTTTTGTTTCAAAAAAGCAGTTAGTTTCTTGAATTTGCTGATATCAATATCGTTCTTAACTGCTAGTGTTGATTTTAGCATGGAATAAATGGACCAAAGAGAAGACGATTTCATTACATTAGATTTTTCCAAAAAGTAAGCTAGTAAAACATTTTCACTGTAATTCTTGATTTTTTTTAACTTACACCGTTCAATGAAGAGGTTATAATTCTTTTCGTATAATGCTATTGATTTTGCAGGTAATAAACAAAAAAGCATTTTGCGCCGTTTCGAATAAATCTGGAGGAGTGCAAGAAAAATCACTATCTTCACTATTTTCGGAGATTTTTGAGCACATTTTTGATGTATATGTGAAAACTTTTCATAAAACAATTATTGTTGGCATCAGAATTATTTATTTACTCATATCGTCATGGTTACAGAAACACAAAACAGGAAATTGGTGAAGATTGAATTGAACTTACTAAATAGGTATTATTATTTTTTTTATTTTGTTAGTAAAGTCGTAGAAAAAATTATGTGTGCATATCTAGCGTAAAGTATCTTTATTGCCCTAGCTCGATTGTAGCGCTCGCTACCCTCGCGCTTCAATTTACGAGCACGAGCAATAAAGATTCACTTTACGCTCTTGATACACAAATAACTATTTCGCGCAGGTCATTTCTTTTTGCCACTAGCTCTAGTACTAAATTAATCTTCATATCACTATGTACTTACAGTTCTTGACCTTGGTCCTGAGGGTTGTCGTGCCAAAAATTATTATTATGATGATTGAATAAGGTCTAACTATACTTCATTTTACTTTTTATTGATTACTAATGTCATTCTTCTTATGCCAAAGGTTGCACCAGTGCACAGTTTACGGTATACATACATTAAACAGTAAACTGTTAATCGATTGGTAACAGAAAGGTAGTGAATGTATGTAGGAATATTATAGCAGACACTGTAGTATTCTCCTCTCGCAAATTTGTGCTTGGCCGTGACATAGAGAAGAATAAGCCGTGCAGCTGTCAAGCCCTCGACTGGCACTGCGTATGACAAGGCTATATGACATTCACATGCAAATGGAATCGGCTACACGAGGACACGGATACAGAGTTCACACTTGGCTATTGTTACAGGCCATCTGCACCAGGACACTTGTGGGGACATCTGCAGGATTAGGGGGCAATTATACCCCGCGCTGATTTATATCATACAGAGAGGTTGATTTATTACACACAATAGCACAACAGTGATAATATTTTTGAATTGGGGGCAATGGTCAAGCAGACAGTGACAGGTTGTAGACAAAAAAGTTTAGAATACTGCCTATGTCTTACATTAAAGTGTTCACTTCAATTAAAGTACATGTTCGCTAATTTTGAAATTTATCGGAAAATTTAAATGTAAACTATTATTCACGAATGATGATTATTCAAGGTCATTTGTGAGCCGTCTGATACAATATTACTTGCATATAACTTCATTGCATTTCATATGCTTAGGCGTGCAACATGAAATATTTATGGCCACATTTTAACTGAAAAAATAAAAGTAATTTATTTGAAAATTATGTTTCTATCTAAATAATGCCTTTCTGGAAGATTTATGTTCTTCACTTATGTTTTTGCAAAATACAAAAACATAGACTTAACTTATAAACCAAAGAATAATCATTTGATTTAAACGTCAACGCCACAGGGTAAATATTAGCACAGAGGGCAGTGCAGTAGATAATTAGGTATCTGTAATTCTACGACATACGTCATTATTATTTATAGTGTATTAGAAAGTAAAGCCACTATTTACGTATATCTGTCACACCACATAAATTAAATAGACATAGGTCAAATAATCTTTCTCTTTCTAATACAAAATGTTGCTAAGCTACTTCTGTGAAATGATGTGTATTATTTCTTCGAACAAATGACCTTGAATAGTCATCTTTCGTAAATAATAGTGTATGTGAAATGATGCTTGGTAAATACAGTGTGTTCAAAAAATTCCTAACTCGGAGTAGGCTATGAACAAAGAAACGTATGTCAATTTGGTATGAGATATTGTCAAAAATGTTATTTGAATAAATCAAAGCTTTTCTTCTTGAATCTTATTTTAGAAATGGAGACAAATTAGAAAACGACGAATGTCAATATACTGTATCCTTCTTCATTGTCTTTTCTCCTTAAAATTATATTTCAAGATCAATTTTGACATCTTGACTTTTGGATAAAATAATGATAAGACATACGTGTCTCTGTTCATAACCTACTCCGAGTTAGGAATTTTATTGAACATACTGTACTACACTAATAATACAGGATGTCTCACAACTTGCGCTCCAGAGCGAATGAGGAAACACGAGACTGCACTCGGATGTGTAATTTCGAAAAAAAAAAATCTAGCTTAAAAGATATTCGAGAAAAGACGTCTTAAAATTGACCAATCAGAGACCTACACCTTTAACGTGTGTTTGCCGTAATTTTATGTTAGTTTTATACAAATCTGTAGTTTTTGAAAAATGTCAGTGTCAAATTAAATTTAACAAGGTGAATAAAAAAGGCAAATTTTACCGATGATTACTTAGAAATGATTATAATTTTCGGAGAATCTGGACGTAGCGCCAAAGAGGCAGCACGAGTCTATTCGGAATGTTTTCCGGATAGAAATCTTGTGGATCTTAAAGTGATATTGAGAGCCATCGCAAGGACGCATGAGACCGGTCAAGTTATGCCAGATCAAATGACAATAATATTTTCGTTTAACACATTATACACAGCTACTACAACACGTTGCACTGTACGATATAAATGATGATCTCGGGTGACACCTTCGCTAAGCTAAATTTGTCAAAATTACAGTAAGTCAAACAAATTTTGTAACTCACTAGTAGTATTTTTAAAACCTAGCAACCAGTTTTATTTTGTAATAATATCATCACACCTCAAGATATCCTTCCGGGATTGGTGGATTAAAAAGGCTTGTAACTCCGTTATGCAAGCAGCCGCAAATTATTTTCTTCTATTTGTTGGCAACCTATTGTCACCGGCAAGTGTCAGTTTCGTCTGGGGCGTGAGTTGTGAGACATCTTGTATATTCTCATTGTTTAGGTTTGATGGATATACTCCGTATACTCCATATTACTAATAAGGGCCAGTTTTTTAATTTCTGGTTATAATTTTAACCTTAATGGCCAGTTTTTCAATCTCTAGTTAAAATTTTAACCATGATTAAATAAACAATATTGCATCGCTTTGTTGCAATGATAAATCTGTCATTTGACAGTTCATTACGTTTCATTATTGTTTATTTAATCGTGATTAAAATTTTAACCAGAGAATGAACAACTGGCTCTAAGTTTAATAAACAATATTGAATCGGATTATTGACAGCAATGATATATTTGTCATTTGACAGTTCATTTTAATTCAATTTTGTTTATTAACTGACAGTTAAAATTTAAACCATAGATTGTGAAAGTGGCTCTAAGAAAAGTAAATTCAGAATTTCTTTAGTACGATATAAAATATAATAATAAAATAAAATGTTATCTAAAGAATCAAAGTTTTTCTTCTTGAATATTATTTTGGAAATGGAAACAAATTAGAAAACGGCGAATGTCAATTGTTTTTTCTCCTTAAAATTGCATTTCAAGATTAATTTTGACATCTTGACTTTTGAATTGAATAATGATCTGACTTACATTTCTCTGTTCATAGCCTACTCCGAGTTAGGAATTTTATTGAACACACTGTATTAGTATTTATGTCTACTTTACATAAATACAATTCTAAATGATAACACTAATTGTAGAAATGCGTGTGATTGTTTAATTAGTGCACTTCAACTTCAATGCGTAGTAAATTGCTAAAATGTTTAATGGCTAGTTGCACATCAAGTAGTAAGTAGTTAATGTCTTCACTACAGGTTGACAAAAAAGAATGCATTACGGATTTCTGACAGTAATATTGAATAACTCATTCGACACAGCGGTTAACAATTTAACTATAACCGGTGCAACTGTCAATGGTAATGGTGGGAATCAGGCTATACATACTTCTCTACTTGCCGTCGTATGGGATCTATGGTGTTTCATATACAGTGTTTTTTTCGAGGTGTACATAGGAGGTTAACATGGGAAATAAGTTTTTTTGCAAACCGTTGCCCCCCCCCTGTTTAACTTACGGCAATGGTGTCAATACAAAAATAAAAAAATTCCGCATCCGAAAATACTAAATACGTGGAATTTATTCAATATTTTAGGACAATAAATTAATTTTAAAAATTATTTATTTTCCTATTAATAGCAATAGCCACGCCAAATTTGAAGAAAATGATAAATAAATGCTTGACATTTTATCTGTCAGAATAGGCTAATAGACCTTTCAATTTAACGGCTATCTCTATCTATCGCTGTAAATAGTAAGAAAATGGCGTGAACAACTGCCAGTTGGGCTGTCAAACGAAACATCAAAAAATATTGCAGTCATTAAAATACCTGTAAAATTTACATCGCTAGACATTTTAACTTCAATAAAAGCTTTTGTAACTTATTTCGATAAGTATTTTTCAAGTTATCTGACATATTTCTCACATTTTACGTCTAAATTTTTTATAAACAAACGCCAAGGATCTCAGTTATTCTTACTCTGCGCAGATCTCCATTGTGCATATCTTCTATCTCTTTAAATTGACAAGGTCTGTTGGCAATGTCAAGGTACATACATTAACCTATTCTGACAGATAAAATGTTTAGCTTTTGTTTATCTTTTGTTCATATTTGGCATGGCTATTGCTATTAATAGGAAAATTAATAAATAAATATATCATCACGGCTTATTACCCATTGCTGGGTGTGCCAATCTGCGTTGTACGCAGATATCGGTAATGATGAAATATTTGCACCGTGCGGGCGCTTACCAGGCGTCACCTCACGGGCACTCATTAATTAATTTATTGGCCTAAAATATTAGATAGGGATTTTTTAAATCTTTGTATTGACACCACAACCATAGCCGTATGTTAAAACGGGAAGCAATAGTTTGCAAAAAACTGATTTCCCATGTTAATCTCCTATGTACGCCTTGAAGAAAATCACCCTGTACATATATATATATATATATATATATATATATATATATATATATATATATATATATATATATATTGTACAAGTGATATAAAATTTATTCTTAGTTAAATCGCCCGCAATACGAACATGTATGCAGCATCTTTGGCTCGCTGCAGTTATCCGCTACGAGCGCTAGTTTAGAATGAAAACATGAACGTATGTCTTCTATTTTGATATTGAAACGTCCAATTCAATGTCAAAACGCAAAAAGCAAACTATTTGATTTTAAATATTTAAACGTAACACCTAGAAAATACGATAAACACAGAAATTAAATTGTCAATTCAACATGAACAAATGGCCGTGTTTTGCTTCTGTCTCTTTCTATGAAGCATGTTTTGGGGAATGTAGGTCGAGACCTAATTCGCACGTAGTTGATGTTATGTACGCCGTAATGGCGGGAAAAAAATATTGCAAAAGTTTATCAATTTTTTTTCCGATATTTTTTAAAATTTTACAAACAATCAAAGTAAAAACGCTTAAGATTTACAAATATTTTAACATACATAGGTATATAATAATCAAAAATTCGAAAACTCCCCCATTATCATCTTTTTCCGAGCATTTCTAAAGACATTGTCATTCTAGAAGTAGAACGTTTAGGAATGCACCCAATTTATTATTCTGTATAATAATGTTTTTATGTAGGCATATAATTGGTGAAAAATAATTCACCTTGCTTTTTGTCTCACCCCTTTATGAATGTACACCATACGCTAAAGTAAATAAATGATATGAATTATAAGCAATTTAATATAACTTAGGAGCATGGGAAAGTTGTTCTAAATACTTTTTACCAAACGCTTTGGAACAAAACTTCCACGCATATTGACCAATTACTTGATTTTTTTAAAATGTAGATTCAAATACCGAAAAAAATATTATAATTAAATGTTTTTGTTACAGGTGAGTGCCGACTTCGACTTCTTGGACATTATTTTCATTTTATCAAACATAAGGTAAAATTTTGAACAGCATTTATGTCACAATATTATTATTACTTCTTGAAAAAATTCATAAAACATGATTAAATCTCCAAAATGAATATTAAATGCAGCACATTTTTCACAATAAAAATAGACTAATGATGAATGACTGATCATAATTTCGTCAAAAGACCCTAATGAAATATTAGACTACCCTGAAATTATGCTGAAGTCAAAAAAGGTAAAGACGATTCATAAATAATATAATAATCATGTCTGTGCTTTTCAAAGCATTAAAATTAAATTCTAGTCATAAAAAACATTCAATAGCCTTTTTAAATTACATTTCTTTTTTTAATTAGAAAAAATTCATATCATTCTTCCGTAGATACTTGGAGCTTGTTATAATGATGCTGGTATTTCTTTCATTTTAATAAAACATAATTGATAGCGCAGCATTTCTCAAATGAATAAGCTTTGTATAAAAATAAATGAGTTGCGGCCGCGGTGGTTTCATTAGTCACCCCTAGTCGGCGCTGGTGTAGCAGTAGGCACATCGTCGTCGGGACGCTCTTCTAGAAGACAATCACTTACGCAACCGTCATACTCTAGGATCGGATAATTAGTATTAATAACACGAAGTGGTATGGATTAGCATATGTGATGCACCCTCGAATTCAGACTATAATTATTGTAATATATAATATTCACATGTCCAACTCAGATGTGGCAGACGTAGACAATAACAGATGGTGTAGAGTGCATGCTCTATGAACAAGTTTACAAAAAGATTCAGAAGATATGGAAGTTTTTTATGCAAAATGAGTGTGTTTAGTGATGCTTGCAAGTCAAAATAATCATTCAAATGCATTAAAAACATTTCGCACATAAGTGAATTATAATACTTGAAACATCACGTTTAAGCTATGAATAAAAATTATGACCTTTTTACCCAATTTGTCAATAGAAATATAGGTAGGTAGGTACGTGTGACTCGGGTTATAAATGGCGGGAGGTATTGTGTTGGCCACACCATTTTTTTTAAATATCGTTTTTTCTGGTAATCATTGAAATTTAATATTTAAATATAGTGTGGTTTTGGAAAATACTCAACATAGTGCTTTATTGATTACTGAGTTTACATGAAGTTTTGAAACCGTTTTCAAAACGTTTTTAGTTTTGAAAACGCCTTGTATAGAGTGTCAAAACGGTTTTGAGTTATCTCAAACCAAAACTAAAATTCATGGGTTTGACTTGAAAACTAGTTTCATAACTACTCATGTAAACACTTAAAATTCAGTTTCAATACTACGCATGCGTACAGAGCATAACGTGTCTGCCGCTTTGTGTTACTAATCTAGAAATAAACTGACAGTTGTGTAGTTTTAGTGCATAGTGGAATATAAAAAATAATTAGAATAATGGCAAAACGAAGTGGAGTGAAGAGGATCTGTCACTTACAGCAGCTAAATGCGCAAGCGCCGAAACTGTTTCCAAATCAATTTTTAAACTTTTTTTGAAAACTGCATGTGAACAGTTTCGCGTAATTTTGACTGAAAACTGAAACCATTTTCAAAACTGCATGTAAACGTAGTAGATGTTTCTGTGTATTTTGTATTTTTCAGAATATTTTTTTTATGATTAAACAGAGTTTTGAACTTACATTGAAAATTGTGTAGAGTACTACTTGAAAATTAGTTATCGTAAGCTAACCGGAAGAGATATTTTATTGATGACACCAGATTATTTGTAAATTAAAGATGCGATGTTTGTAATAGGTACGTGATGTGTATTTATATTTAAATTTGTTTGATTTTAAGATTCACAATTGAAGTAATGATTTCACTACTTCATAATATGATGAATATAAACCTTATTAAACAATTTTAACCAAAGAAACTTAATTCTTTCAGCTAAGTTATTTTGCTGAAGACCATAATTTTATTTTGCAAAATGCATTTACTTTAAACTAGCAATGCTTCAAATAAAAGTTGTAGAGCATAAAATTCTACATTAGAATCACAAAACAAAATTAATTTTGCATGCTCTATAACGACAGAAATTAGGTATGGAAAAGTCGAAAATCATCCCAAAAGTAGCGATAGTCATGGAATTGAATCTAAAAATAGATCAATCCATAACAAATGAATTAAGCAGGGGGCAGCTGTCAGAAATAAATTGCATACATATTTTAGTTATTAAATTATGGTTTAATTTTATGAATTAATTGTATCAAAATTTGTCGATATTTTACGTTTTTATTTATTTGGGTGAAGTGTAAAAATTAAAGAATTATTATTAATTAAAATAAATGTCTAATAAGACGATAAATAAATATTAAAAAGATAATAACAATGACGATTACTAATATTAAACAATTATTAAATACTATTTCAAGACTACGAATATAATTAACTAAACACTAACACTATTTATTTATTTAAACAATTAACACGACTATTTATTTTCACGATATTACTAATTATTTATTTTTACTATTTCTGTCACTTCACATTCAACTGTGCGACATACCGACCTCCACAACGTCTGTATATTCAACTGCTCGAACAGAATTCACACCTTTCACCTCACTGTCTGTCTATTTATATAACCAACTGTCTAACTTCCACTGCCTCAGTATCACTGACTGTCCGTATGTCATAGCTTTTCAATACCACAGCCGAGTATTCTCTTCCACTCGCCGTTACTGACCTCGTATACCTAGCTTTTACAGCTATCCCAGTATACCAGTAACTTCCCGAGTATTTCACTCAACACAAAACTGCATACACTTACCACGATACTGCTGACTCCTTCCTTTTGTCCATCTGACGGACTAACACTCTATACGAATGAATGAATTCGCACACACGTACGTCGCTTATATAGTTGCTCTTAACACCTTCTGGAATATTCTCGTATCTGTCAAACTAGGTTAATTAATTTTTATTATTATTATTCCTGTTAAAGTGAAAAAATATTTATTTAAATTAATAGATAATTGTTCACTTGACCAGAACAGATATTACAAATATTATCTAATAAAAATATATTAACCTAACTTGACAGGTAAAACGTCAAACATTTATTAATTTATATTTCAATTCCATGGCTATCGCTATTTTTAGGGTGAGTTTCGACATTTTCAAACTTATTATTGATTCAGATTGAGAGCTACAACTTTTATTTGAAGCATTTTTAACTAAAATAATTATTAGGGAATTACGAATATATGATTTCACATGTTAAAGTCCTATGTTCCGGTGTCGCGGTCAACACTTATAATATTTCTTTAAGATTAATTATGCAATTCGTTAGTATCTAATATAGGTATAATTTAAAAGAAAAACTATTTGTAATTGCAAATTAATGAACTCCCTTACATTAACTTTCCTTTTATCTTGGAAATTTTATTGAAAAAAGTAGTGTTAGTAATTTGTTCTATTATTTTATACGAGAGTAATTATTAAAAACAGGAACAAATTTTAAGTGGATAAAATATAAATTTAATATAAAATATGACCATAATTTTCCTGTAATTTTATTTGTAAAATGTGCTTTTAATAATTTTACAAATTTATTAAATAATCATATTTTCGATAAAGGCTAAACTGTTTTGCATTTATTAAACCGACAAAATTGGAAGTTGTTATGGTTACTGAATATTGACATTTATTATGAAATTTTATATTTGTATACTTGATAACCGTTTTCAATTACATATTTTATAAAGTGGGAAAACTCTCGTAATACGATTTTTTTTCTTTTGTGGTTTTACTGTCCTGTGATATTGATTAATCGTAAGAAAGTGAATTTCTTCTCTCCTTAATTAGAATTTTTCCCTGCATTACCTATTGATAACTTTTCTGTACTTTACATGGAAGACATTTTACTTCCTGGAAACTGAAGGAGTTTTAAAGTGTAGATCTATACTAAGCAACATGTAAAAAGTTTCTAGCAGGGGCTCCATTCAATCTCCCTTAATTAAAATTTCAGTTTGAGTGACGTAAAGAAAATTAGGTCGTCTCAATGTTCAGCGTTATTAATTTTTTATCGCTTTCCGCCGAAGGAGATTCAGTCGATATTTTAGTATATAAATAAATCACGACCTGCTACGTACAGTACAGATACGCTACGCTAAGAAAAAGAACGTGGAAAGAAATTTGTAATCTTGCCTTTTTCTCAAAACGAAAAGAACGACTCTGCAAGGAACACACTGTACGGCATATAAATTTTAATAGTTTCCTTTACTCCATATGGAACATAGAGTAGGTATTTTACCACTTTTGTTGCAAGTTTACTTACCTGCACTTTAAAACTGTAAATAATTAATTTACAACTTTGTCAAAATAACCACCAATAGATAATAAATAAGTACATACTTTACATACTGTAACTTTTTTATTTATTTGGGTGAAGTGTAAAATAATCAAAGAATTATTATTAATTAAAATTAAAGTTTATTGAAACGAGAAATAAATATTTAAAAAATAATAACATTGACGATTACTAATATTAAACAAATATTAAATACTAATTAAGAATATAACTAACTAGTTAAAAACTAACACAATTAACACTACTATTTATTTACACGATCTTACTGATTATTTATTTCGACTATTTATGTCACTATTTATTTATATTACACTCAACTGTGCGACCTACCGACCTTCACAGCTTCTATAAACTCAACTGACTCAACAGCGTGTGTATATTCAACTGCCTGGATAGAGTTCACTCCTGTCACCTCACTGCCCCCGTATACCTAGCTTCCCAGTACTCCTCAAAACTGCAGAGTATTCATTTCCACAGCTATCCCAGTATACCAGTAACTTCTCGATATTGCTGTGCTTCTGACTCCTTACTTCTTACTATCTATGTAACTGTCCTTTAGACGGACAAATTCTGTGTAACTCCATAACTAACTGTCCTTCTGAAGGACTAACTCTGTCTCTAGCACTAGTACGTCGCTTATATAGTTTTTCTAATATATGTCAGAACATTCTAGCAATGTCTGGAACGATATCACTATGCACGGGTAATTATGCTTATTTCCCCTCTTGTTTATCGACCATTATCTCACTATTAGACTCTAAAACTTCTATAATGGGTGTCGTCTCGCACCAAGAATATTCATATATACACTGGATCGCTAACTTGTAGGTTATGCACGTAGACACCTGTGAGGCAAGCAACTGGAAGGCAGTCATTTGGAGAAAAGGTAAAATACGCGCTAAATTTAAAATTAAATATAGAAACAAATTATAAATGGAATGAATTAACAGATTTTTTTATATTTATTGCGTATATTTTAAAAAGTATAGTTATTTTAATTATACATACATACATAGCAAATTTACAATAAAGGAGGACTATGAATTTAAAAATATTTGCTTATTAAATAGATGCCTTTTACATATGTGGTGGAAAATTTGGAAATACAGAAGTGCTGAGTCTGGTTTTAATCTTCTTATATATGTTCCAGGCCTTTTCAAATAATCAGTTTCAAGAAAATGATCACTGCAAATTTTTGTTGCTTTTGTAGGTGTGAAATCTTTTCTTTTTATGGCATCTATCCACAATCGTAATATACCACTATTATTTAAGAGATCTCTGTATAATATTTAAAACAATATTATGAATAAATATGTATACATATATGTACAGTGTGTTTGAAAAAGTGGTTACACCCATTTATCTGGCTTATTATTGCAGATACGCTTATTTCTTATAGGATATAATTTATGCAATACAATATCTGTGATTATATTATATGAAAAGTGTAATTCTGGGACTTCCGGTATAACCGGAAGTGATATCAATTTTGTAAATTTAAATACAACCTATACAAGTTTTTTATAAATTTAGATTGTATTGGTATTCTATTTACGACCATACCAAATTTCTTAGTATTTACCATATTCATTTGTTAAAAATAAATACTTAGTGTGGGGTCTTATGGAATACCGGGTTGCCATATTTGTCTGCCATAAGTCTAAAAGATAGTAAGAGCAAAATTGATGCTGCTCAAAAAGAAATGAAATATTCTGGGTACTTTATTGAATGTATTTATGACCGGTTGTATTTTCACTGTTTCTAAACAGGTGGATGAAATGAAATACAATATCCCCTTGTGTAAATAAGAGACCCCCATAAAACTACTTACATTGTACAGTGTTAACAAATTTTGGTATAGCAATGTAAATTTATGAATATGTCAATATTACATTACATTGCAAAATTGGCAACATGGTAAAGAAAACGTCCATAAGAATAACATTGGCTATCTCCGCCACACTGAACATAGAGTGTGAGAGACTGTATAGTTGTCTTTTACGTTCCCCACAAATAAAAAATAACAAAAGATAACAAAGTTTAATTATTTTATCAAATATTTTCTGCAATCGCAATAAGTAGTCTCTATTGAGGGATGAAGTCTTCTTCGTGTGATAATTGTTTCGGGTAGTGCTATTAAGGGCGTCATTAACGTGCAATTCTCGTCACATCGCTGGTCCGGGGCCTAATCAGCGGCTCGCTTTAATCATCCCCTGTGTCCCTGCTTCCCTGCTTCTCTCTCCAGTGACCGCATACTACACCCAACCCTCCGCAAAGTGCAAGGGTTTCCACTTCTGTCCCTTTCCATTAACTTCTCCTCTTTGATACACTCATACACCGCACAAAAATAACATAACCACATACTAAATCAAATACGGGAATATTCTAATTAGTTCGCTTGCCAGTGCCAAAAAGGAAAGTGTAAAAGATGATCTAATTAATGACAATAATTTACACGTTTAATACAAACAAAAAATTGACGAATTTGTTGCAAATTACTTCTAGCAGAAAAACAATAATTAGCAGATCATAGATGCTGGCAATTATTAAATGAAAAACTGCAGAAAAAATGCAGAATTTGCATACGTGACATAAACGGTCAACTCAAAATCCTAAGGAAAAACTAAATATGACGTGCGATGAAGATGATCGGCCATGTCAGCTGATTAGAAATGGTACTCTCGCAGTGTTGTAACTTATGAAAACCAACAACAAGAGTAATTTTTTTATTGAAATGAGGCTTGGTATAACCGTATAACAGGACATTTTAGATTTAAGCAACTGCTACATCTAGATGTATTATTAAATGGTATTATGCAGATACTTTATAATGTATTTATAATTTTTATAACAATCGAAATAATTGTTAATTGCGGGAGAGCGATTTATATGCGCTTCGCTAAGCACATAATAGCTCTGTTCGATGACAAGCACTAGCGTAAACTGGTGTAAACTTCTTCACTTTGAAGCGTTTTTTGACAACAGATCAGTTTAGTGCAACATGTTCGATGAAACTGAAACGATCAGCTGTACTAGATAGCACGTTCCTACCCTTGCTCGTAAGCAAGAATAGAAAAGTGTAGGTGAATAGTGATGATAAGAAATCAGTTGTTTTGGAATAAACATGCAGAACTGAGATTAAGAAAATACTGAAATTAGCGGCGTGATGGATAGTTGTCAGTAAACAAAGTTTTATAACTTTATAAACACCGTGGATGACAGCTTCATATGTGTTTGCGAGGAAAATAAAGATAACATGGATTGCAGAATCTCCCAAAATATGAAACGTCACGTATCACGCTGAACTATATTTACTCATATCTGTTTTTCATGTTGCACTAGTATATACATTGTGCTGCACTACATGCACCGAACCCAACTGCATGACACTGAACTAACGAAATTCTCATCGAACACACCTAATATTATGTGGAGTGTTGAAAAATAACGGTACAGTGGGTAATATTTGCAGTCCAACGCATTTACTGCCAAGCCACATGAAATCAAAGTACAATTAAAGGGTTATTCATAAAAGCCGAACAAAGTGAAAAATGTAAACATATTTCAGCAGTTCTATTCTATGTAATTTCAACAGTATTTTGACCATGTTTAGGAAAATTATATAATCGAATGCCTGTGTTTCGACCAGATCTTGAGTAACATCCGAATATACAACAGTTTGTAAGAATTTACGACCAAAGTACATGTAGTTCAAGCACACAACATAAACAATCCTAATTCGGAAAGTTCATAATTTCCCCACACAATGTCATGTCGCAGCTTGTCAGTTGTCAATAGTTTATGGTTAAGTTTGAGAAACCATTTGTCCTTAATAAATTTCCGCACACGGTCAACTAGGCGATGGACAACTGGGCGATGAACAACTGGGCACAGCGACATCTGGGCGAAGGACAACTGGGCGCCGCGACACCTGAACGATAAAATAATAGATGTGTAGAATTATACAATTATGCGTTAGGTTACCTTATGTTAAGGTTTGTTTAGAAAAATCAGAGCGTAGCTATTAACTATTTTTCTTGTTGCAAAAAATTCAACAAATTGTATTTTTGCTATGCGAGCAAAAATTTTGTGTTTACGTCGCTCGGTTGACCATCTCCCAGAGTCCCAGATATTGGGGCGCCCAGTTAACTATCGCCTAGTTGTCCGTCGCCCTGCTGTCGCATACCGTATTTCTGGCAACATTCAATAATGGGATACTATACCATAGTCAAATTTTAACTAGAGGGCTTGTCATTGGAGAAGTCCTTCACAAGCCAATCAATAATCAAGTAGGCATATCTTAAGTCAGTATATTAGAATATGTTATAATTGATTGCTAATATATATATATATATATATATATATATATATATATATATATATATATATATATATATATATATATACATATATAATTAACTATTTTAGATAAGAATGCGGAAATATACGTAAATTAATAAGTTGTATTGAAAGAATTTTATTTATGTATTAAATAGTTTGCAAACTACAAGTGATAAAAGTGGATTAATAATTAAGATGATGCATCATGTCTGCAATTGGATTGGTTGCCTGATTTTAAAAGCGAGACTCGCGTGCCTTTTCGGCCCCTCTACTAATACTAGGTCCATCCGCCGCCATAGTTTGTATCACAACATTGTCAAAAAATGGTCAAACTGTTTCAATGTTCTATAATTTATTAGGTAAAAATGTACTCGTATTTTAATTATGTTTTTTGTACTTAATAATAATTTCTTCAAGAATATAACGTATAAGTTTGTAAAAAATATTTCAGCTATGCGAACATGAAACATTTGTATTCTCTAGAACTAACAGTTTGTCGACCTCTGGTCATTCATATCTCGCTTATTACGTAAAATTTTTAAGGTTCATTTGCACTAAAAACTTAGTTTATCCTGCTCTTACAGATTTTATTATTTAAATTGGTATAGGACCCCATTTATAACAAGGAAGTCGAATGATAACTGATAGCTAATGTGCTAATACTGCTAATGTATATTGGGCTCGCGATAGGCTGTCTGTTGTCTGTATAATTTAGTTAGAATGGAGTTTTGCGTTCTATCAATATATCCAGGAAATGAAAGTCCCCTTCGTTTTCTTATTCTTCAATACGGATGTTAATAGATGAATATATTTCTTGATTAAGGGTATGTTGAAGTGCAGTTGCAACAAAGTAACATTTTCCACACTGTTCAATAAAGATCCTTTACCTGCATTTTGCTCAGTTGTAGAAAAACCAATAAATATATCATTCGGTATTCAATCAGCTTTTAAAAGTGTATGCAACAGGAGCTGGGAACCTTGTAATCCATGCTGACTGGGTATCTAGAAAGATTTCGATCGAATGGACTGGATGTTGTTGTGTCTCCCGGACCGGAACAAGGTCCGGGCGGAGACAGAGAGGAAGACATCAGCTCCATCTGTTGCTACCGGATACGTGGACACGTGCCGCCGACTTCATCTGCATAATCGCAACCTAGGCTTCTCTGCCTACATGTGCTAGACTCAAGAACACTGCATGTGAACGCCCACATATGCTAGGGGAAATTGGATACTAAATAGGTTTTTAAATGATATAATGTTTACTATTTCTATTTCATTAAGAAGTTTTATCGACTGTTAATATAATGATGAAGGAATTAAAAATATTGGAGAACCAGTCATTATTTTTTTGTTTATTTAGAGGTAAATAATTCAATACAATCGACGTTTTGGATCCCAGTGATCCATCTTCAGGGTTTGGAAACAATTTTTATACATGGTAATTATTATAAAAATATTACAAAAAAATTATGAAGTTACTTACAGGTTTAGTTCTTTGTTTACAAAACAATAAAATTATTAAATACGAGAAAGGATGAACACAATATCGTCAAAAAAGAGTATAAATTCATTAAAAAAGCACTAAATATTATTTACAAGGAAATTCTAAGTATTACGGAAAATTATTAACAGAAAATTAAAAAACAAAAAAATCCAAACTAATAATTTTCCCGCAGTATAGGACACTGAAGGATGAAGTCCCAAATAAAACCGGTACTATCTTGCTAATTGTTTCCAAAACCAATTTTATGTAAAACACTGATGGATACTTTTTTATGTATTTTAATCTTTTTTGACGACATTGTCTTCACCCTCTCTCGTATTTGTTGTTCCTTTTGTAAAAAAAAACTCAACATGTAAGTTACATACTTCATAAACTTTTTTGTAATATGTTTATGCAATAACTATTATTATTATTATCATTATTATTATTATTATTATTATTATTATTATTATTATTATTATTATTGTTATTATTTTCATGTAAAAAAATGTGTCCAAACCCTATAGATGGATCACTAGAATCCGAAAAATGTCGGTTGTAGTTGATTTATTTACCGCTAAATAAACAAAAAATGAATGCTATTTCATATTATCAAATGTAGTTACAATATTTATATAATCATTTAATTACCCAATCTGAATTTATTGTATATTTTTATTAGGAAATATAATCAGTTTTTATTGATAATATTGATTTAGAATTTAGTAGCAAATATTGTTTTTATAGTAGCATTTCATATAATCAAAAAATCATGCCATTAATGTTGTCAGTCTTCTTCCGTAAACTGCCATTATTATCATTAAAACTAAAAAAACAGGTGTTTTACTTCATCCAGTTGCGATAGGTATAATCAACAAGTTATTTAACCATTAAGTGTGTTATTAAATGGCGATTAATAGAATTATTACTTGGTAAGATTATCAATCGCTGATTAACACACGCGCTAGTTCCATTGATCGTATCTTATTAAATTGAAGAGAAATGCACGAGAGAAGATCTGGCTAAGGCAAGTGCTATAAAGTGTGCAATTTTTTGAATGAATACTATTTAGATAGACCACTTCTCTGCCAGTTTTTGCGGGCGGTTTTTCCTCTGGCATGAAGGAGAGAATCTTCGGAGAAGATGCATCCTCTCCGTCCTAGTTAATGCCGGGCGATGCATAAGGCCTATTTCCATAATTTCCAAATTTGACTATTTATATGGTTATAACAACAAGCTCAGCTAACTCAATCCATGTGGTCCGGATGCGGTATTTAGCTACCGAAAATAATTTTACTAAAATCGTTTATTCATAGAATTGGTATTAATAATATACATTAATAGGTTTTGTCCAACAAAAATATATTAAAGGGGTTACAATACAATACTCAACTACGATAAAGGAAATCTCTCGACAGAAAATAAATAAGAATCCTTTCGATAAGCAAACTCCACTATATGTATCCACATTCATATTTCACATTCAGTATCCCACTGTCTTATTACCTTACTATATGCAGCAAAAGATTGAAATCAGTTTCCAGATATACAATGGAAATGGGATCGAATATTTATTGAACATTCGTTCATTGCATTGGAGTTTGTTTATGGAGAGACAAAGGGTAACTTCTGAAGAATATATCTTATTGGCAACACAAATTTAGCATGAAAAATCTAGCGGGAAAAATAGAACTATTTAAAGACACATACCAAGTTTATAATATATCTAAAATTCGGGTGTATTTGTCAAAAAATATATAATTTCGTGAAACGAAATAAATTTTTTCTTCATATTTGACAAATGTAATAACAAAACATTAGCTACCGGTCAGTTGAGTGGCCAATACACAAAGAGATTATTTATTGATTGTATGGCGTACAATCATCACAAATTATAAATATAAATATTAAATGTAAAAATAAATTAGTTTGTTGGACGAGGTTGCAGTTTGAATTGCTGTTTCTTCCGAATGGATCACCGAGGTCGGTGCTACATTCGAATCGACTGAATAGATCGAGGTGATGGTAGGCACCTTTAAGGATAGTGTAGTCCCGTCCTGTTTGCCCCAGTCTGGATCGCCAAAAGGTTCTAGTGGAACTGCTGCGTCACTACCACATTACTACCATGTTTGAGCCATTGTCATTATTATGACCAAGAGATCCTCAAGAATGTCTTGAGGATTATCTGGTCACCGATTTGTACTAGTTCATTTAGCGTTACCCAGGGTGCACCACGAGGAGGCGAACTAACTTTATACCCCACCACAAAGAGGTATTACATTATCGTAGAAACTACAGGTATTTCTGAAGAATTTTAGGGAAACACAAGTATTCCTTAGATAAAAAAGTATTATCAAGTACAGAAATACGAATATTCAGGGCCTTATTACCGCCTAGGAAACCAACAAGGCCACGGCCTATAGGGCAGGGGCCGATTAGACATGGAGCCCGTAGGACCCAGGTGCGATAAAATATTTTTCGTAATACCAGACTCTTAAATGTGCTTTAACAGTACTGTATGCTCATTTAATATGTGCATCAAAACAGCCACGGCCGTTATTTTATATAACAGTACAATTATTAAAAATCATGTGTTCCTAAAAAATCGCAGCATCATGAAATTGTCATAAATAGCTGTCACCTGTCAATATGCCGTAGAAAATAGAATTTTCAGAAGATATTTTATGTTATTATGAAAAATACTGAATATCACACGGCACGGTTGATAGTAAAATCTCGGCTGTCGCCTCGATTTTACAATATTCAACCGCGTCTGTTATTTGCTTCATATCAGCCTTATGACGTTAATAACTATATCAATCTATCTATTTTAATTTTCAATTTTTACATAATTCTTATTATTCCAAGATACGTATAAACTATGTATCTACTTTCTGAATCATGAATAATTTATTGGCGAGAGTTAGCCCTTATCAAAACAAGCACACTTTATAGATTGCAATAACTTAGAAGAATATGCGACACAAAATTTTTGAAAAATCCGAAAATCCCTTTGAGGTAATTTTATTTTATTTATGAAATACGAGTATGTATAGCAGTGTACCTATCTATTATTTTCATTATTTCTTTAGTTAATTACGCTGTTTTTTTTTACTAAGAGTGAGGAGGGGTTGGGGGGCGGGCGAAAAATATTTTCGGCCTTGGGTCCGTAAATTTAATAAAAGAGGTCCTGCGAATATTCCTTGAGAAATAGTTTTGTACTAAAAAGCAAATATTATTTGAAAATGTAGATATTTCTGTGATGTTCCATTGGAAATAAAGTTATTCTATGAGATCTATTTTAACTTGTTATCTGTATAAAATTCTTAATAATCATTTTTCCTCAGAGTACTGAACAAACGAATTACTACTGTACTATACAAGAATATTTTTAGCAAAACGTCACTTAAATTTGTTCTTGCCATGTTTTATGTAAAACAAACAATGTAATTAAAATTAATATTTGTAAATTTTTTGGCGGTACTTGAGTACACTAAACAAAAATCAATCATTTTGATCAAATACAAATAACAATAATTGTTATACTTATACAAATAATATTGTTCAAATAACATGAATGATAGCAAGTATATAATTATTTGATTATTTAAATAATGGAATTTGGTTGGCAAAAACAAACGTTATTATAATTAGCATAGTGCAACATAAAATGCGCTGACTACTTACTCATGGTACCTATGATCAGATGTCGGCAAGAAACGATGTAGATTTAGTATCAAACAAATTAAATAAAAAATAAAATGGACTTTCTTACTTATTAAGTCCTTCCTAACATCACCTATAGTCCATTCAAATTAGAGAGTCACGCGTTATAAATGCATGCGGCTGGCACGTAATTTTGCTACTATAGTTGATTAATTTTTCATCTTTATTTCATTAAAACAAATCAAGAGTGCAAAAAAATCCCATTTCGTGTCATTTTTTTTTTGTTTTTAAACTCATTGTGAAGCTTTTCTATTCATGAAATAAAACGCATTTTATTCTTTTTGCATAAACAACTATATTGAGTATTATCCTCATCATCATTACCGATATCTGCGTACAAAGCAGATTGGCATACCCAGCAATGGGTAATATGCCGTGATGATATATATTTTTATTTATTTATTTATTTATTTATTTATTTATTTATTTATTTATTTATTTATTTATTTATTTATTTATTTATTTATTTATTTATTTATTTATTTATTTATTTATTTATTTATTTATTTATTTATTTATTTATTTATTTATTTATTTATTTATTTATTTATTTATTTATTTATTTATTTATTTATTTATTTATTTATTTATTTATTTATTTATTTATTTATTTATTTATTTATTTATTTATTTATTTATTTATTTATTTATTTATTTATTTATTTATTTATTTATTTATTTATTTATTTATTTATTTATTTATTTATTTATTTATTTATTTATTTATTTATTTATTTATTTATTTATTTATTTATTTATTTATTTATTTATTTATTTATTTATTTATTATTTATTATTTATTTATTTATTTATTTATTTATTTATTTATTTATTTTATCCTCTGTTCTAAAGTGTATCAAAATGATAGGTAAGACCCGTACCAAACTTCATGAGCTGTTGCGCAGAAAGCAAAACTCTTTCTTTCTCTTTCTCTCTCTCCTATTGCCTGATCTTTCTCTAGCTGTCTCTCTTCTTAATCTGCATATTTCATAGCTCATGACATTTGGCACCAACTATACGTAGTACATACTAGATTTAGAAGAAAGAAAAGTTTGAACCTATTGAGCTTCGTAATTCACCTTAAAATAGTAAATAAATTAATAGGATCAGACCATTAGTAAACGGCAAATAACAACCAGATAACGTTGAAAGAAGTTAATAAATAAATATCATGTAAATAAATAAAATGCATCATTCATCTCACCCTATCCAGTTAAAAATGCAGTGCCCAATTTAATCCTATATTAAATCCGTTTTGCACGAGTACTTAACATGCAAAAAAAAAACTGATAATGTTGCACATAATTTTCGAGTAACTGTTCATCTGTTGGTCGTTTTATTTGATTGGCATTTATATATACAAGGTGAGAAAATTCCCACCAAATTATAGGCTACTGTGGCGTCTGAAAACCACATTATCGTTTTTTTCGTCGAGTTATTGGTGCAATTGTAGTAATAACAGGTTGATGCTAACAAAATTACACGCATGGCTAAACGTAATGTCCGCTACCTTCCAATTACGCAACGGCGACACGACGTTGCGTCAAGTCAGGACAGGAGCCTCCACCATCTGTTAGCCGGATAATCTCAGTCGGTTGCCATCTGCCGGACTAGGGGGTAAAATTGAAAAACCCGGGGTGGGTTTATAACCCCTATACGAAGGATAAGTCACTTCACATGCAAATGACCTTGTTTTGCCCACGAGTGCACCTGGCGGATAAAACCGCAAAAGGGAAATAGAATTTTGAAAGGAAATAAACTCATGAAATAAAGAACTCAATTACTTGTGATTTCGAAAGGGGCAGCAATATAAAAATTCAAATATTAGAGAGATATTGCTATTCCCTATAATCTAAAGCTAACATTAAAATAAGTGCTAAAGATTAACGAACGTTATATGATTTTTAATTTACGGGATATTTATCGTTCGAAATTAGTCCCTACTGCAAAGCCTCTCAAACACAATCAATTTTAATGTACATTTATGCTATTAATTTTATGTTCAATTTTTTACCGATTTTTATGAACTTGTAAAATAAGATCTAATTTTCTCTCGGCATCTATACCGATTTTCCATTAAATGCATTTAACCGTTATTTATTTATTTTTAAATTAAAATATCCTTTTTGCTTTGCGGTTATGGCTATAAAAGTAATATAAAAGCAAAAATGTTTATAACAAAAAATTAATATCATCAATGAAATATAAGAAGAATATTAACATTGATAAACGTGCAACAACATAAATATAAAAAAGGTTCTAAATACATTTAAAATGATTTGCATTATTAGTTTCTATAGGCTGATTTTATAAACATTCATATCAATTTAAGCTTTTGCTTCTATATTAAAATTTAAAAACCGTATAAACGAAAGCTTATTTATATTACATATACGAGCCCAAACTCATTTTAGTTGGGCCAGTTTTTTTTATCATTATTACACGCTTTTTGTACATTTCGTATATAAGCGGTGATGTGGAGATGAGACCTCGGATGAGACAGTTTTCTTTGAAACATTTTTACCTCTCGCTAAGAGAGGTATTGAATTCATGCTAAAAATCTCATATCCAGATTTTAGTGAATAAGCACGTTTTAAGGTCCCTAGAATCCGATTATAACATTTTTACGATGATGTCCGTATGTGTATGTGTATGTGTATGTGTGTGTGTGTGAGCGTGCGTGCGTGCGTGCGTGCGTGTGTGTGTGTGTGTGTGTGTGTATGTTGGATCCACGATTTCTCAAATACTATAAGACTTAAGACATTTTTAACTACGGACTCCTCAATCTAACAATAATGGGAAGAGTTGATTAAGTTTTGGTAAGAATTGGACAACCGAAAATAGTAGTTACAAGAAAAAAATCATCTAAATATTATTTATCGAAAATTTATGTAAATACTTATATTAAAGAACGTTAAATTCTTTCTTCGATAAATATAAATTCATTATTATATCTTCTATAGATTTAGAGATAAAGAAATGCATATAAAATAATTTGATGTAAAAATTCTCAGATCAAACTACTTCAAGGCAAGAAATTCAAATGTTTGTAATTGACACATAAATGTCACTGTCAAAAATATTTGGATGCCACCGTCAAAAGTATTTATACATCATTATGAAGATTATGAAAATAAAAAAAAAGTCAACAACGCAAACGAATACACGTAAAAAAGAATATAAAATTTGCGAAAAATATAAAGGAAAAGAAAAGGAAAGTAGAAAAAGAAAATTTCAGGATATTTAATATAAAGAAAATGTATGTATTGTACATAATTTATATTACGATATCCCATAGATTTTGCAAATATATGTGAGAAATATTTTGTAGTGAGACATGAATGCATATATGTATTAGTATTTTAATTTTTTTGTTTTATTCGTACAACCAGGTAAAATATCTGGCGAGGGGTTATGTGCTGGCCACATCATATTTTTACCTTCCGTCACCTTTAGGTAAGGAAGGTATTGTCTTTGGTCAAAAAATTTAATGAATAAGCACGTTTTAAGGTCCCTAGAATACGATTTTACTATTTTTACGATGATGTCTGTATGTGTGTGTGTGTGTGTGTGTGTGTGTGTGTGTGTGTGTGTGTGTGTATGTATGTATGTGTGTCCGTGTGTGTGTGTGTGTGTGTGTGTGTGTGTGTGTGTGTATGTAACAAAATTTTCGTCTGCGATAACTCTAATACTACAATTCCAAAAATTATAATTCTTTCGTATTCCTCTTCGTTGCATCCATATGAAGAGCTGATTAGATTTTGGTTATAATTGGTCAACCGGAAGTACCCTTATTTGAAGATTTTAACAGTTTTTCTTGAAAAAACGATGTTAAATATCATTTTTTTACATTTAATCTTATTATAAATATTAAAGAACATTGTATTCTCTATACGATTTGACTGCATTTTATACTTAATATTAAATGGATATAGAGTTAAAAAATTATAAAGAAATTAAATTTTATAAAGTAGACATAGCTATGAAAACAGCTACTATATTATGAAAATTCTGATTGAAAGATGTCAGTGTCAATTGACATATTCGTAGTATATTTGTGTTATATTATAATTTTACTCGAAATTTAGGATCTTTTGCTCGAAACTTTCTGTATAGAATTTTTATAAAGTACCTACAACTGTCGAAAGGTAATGTACGTATAAGAAATTTAGAATTTTTTACAAGGAACTTTCTGTATGGATTTTATAGAAAATACATAGGCATTTACGTAAATTCTACCGATAACACGACTGGTAAAAAGTTACCGTGTTCGAAAATTGTACAATATCTACCAGATCCATCTACCGGATTCATGAAGAATCTAATCTCAAAAAAGGTAGTGATGCAAAGCGAAGTGCACGCGTTAAAAGTGGAAATGTGTTCAAAGTATGACTCTGCTCAGTTTGTTAACTACAACAAATTTCTAACCTGTTTCAAATTTTCAAATTTTTTATAGGTTATGGATCTACCCTGTTTACCACTTGCGTTCTTAAAATATCGATTCCGGTAGCTATAACCTGATAAACAGCTGTTTACTGGTAACAGTTCACAGGTAGAATTTTCGTAAATGCCTCATATAACTGACGGAAGGTAATGTGCTGGCCACATCAGATTTTTTTTTATATCGTTGCATTTTTAATTTAATGTTAATGAAGATGAAATGATGAAAGACATATACTACAACCATGCCTTATCCCTTGTAGCGTGAAGCGACAACGCTACCGCTACTCCCCCTGGGTCGGCTAATTTACATTTTCAACAAATTATAAAATCTACACAAATGGTTAGAAAATTCTACAAAATCGTTTCGTCTACTTCGAATATAGACTTAAAACTTAAAAAAAAAACTGTGGGCCGAATGACTGGTGATAATAGTTCGACCGGCATTTTAAGGATCATCTTATACTCGTAGTCCAGATTTAGCTTCTACCGAAACCCTTTACTTTCGGCACAATGAAAAGCAACTTCGTAAAAATCCAGTGCATACAGTAAAACCTACCGTGCAAGGCATTTTGGACAATACTTAAAGGAAAATGTGCAGGACTTAGGGATTCAATGCCTAACAGAATTAAAGCTGATATTACTAATAAAGACGATGTAACTCAGCGGAATACTTGAATAACAAGTTCAGT
The DNA here is from genome assembly GCA_963082715.1 of Harpalus rubripes. Taxonomy (NCBI): domain Eukaryota; kingdom Metazoa; phylum Arthropoda; class Insecta; order Coleoptera; family Carabidae; genus Harpalus; species Harpalus rubripes. The sequence goes on from OY720452.1 coordinate 54,399,845, forward strand.
TTTTGTAAATTTAAAATCTTTAAATCGTAGAAATGGGCTTTAGGATCCAGGAGAAATTTATTTAAACAAAGCAAGAATTGTAAAAGTTCATGGACCTCGGCCACCAATGGACGTTTTCAATTTAAAGAGATAGAAGATATGCGCAATGGGGATCTGCGCATAGTAAGAACAACTGAGGTCTATAACGCTTGATTCTAAAAAAATTTGACGTAAAATGTGAGAATATCTCAGATAACTTTAAAAAATCTAATCGAAATAAGTTACAAAAGCTTTTATTGAAGGTAAAATGTTTAACGATGCAACTTTTCAATGAGAATACTGGTATTTTAATAACTGCAATATTTTTGACGTTTCGTTTGACAGCCCAACTGGCAGTTGTTCGCACCATTTTCTTACTATTTGCAGCGATAGTAAGAGATAGCCGTTAAATTGAAAAGGTCCATTGAGCCACGAGTTCCCGTTGAAGTTATGAATCTTTCACAAGCCTTTTTACAAATCGTAACGTATAAATTTAAAATCATTATTTTTAATTAGTCGAAAGAAATTTTTATAATTTGTTTGTTGAAAATGTTAACCGGCCTAACTAATATGAGTTTGGGCTCGTATTTATTTTCACATTTCGTATATTGAAATTTGAGCAAATTGTGTCAAATAAAGAGAATCTCAAAAGTAATAAAACGATAGTACAAGAACTATAAACTTATTTAATTGGTAACTACATAAAATATAAGTACAATTACAATAATTACATATACGAATATGCATAAATATTAACTAACAAGTACGTAGTAGGAAAATTATAGCAGATACAATTACATGAATTTACTGTCAACAAGTACACTTCAGTCCTTATTGCTGTTTTCTGTATACTTTATTAATTAAATGTTGATGAATAATAAAAATGATATGAGCACTAACATCAATGCTTGAGCTGGATTCTGACCCGAGACTTGCAGAATGCGAAGCGACATTGTTACTTTGCGCTATCCTGGTCGGCAATAGGGATGTTCCGAATATGCAAAAACATGTATTCACGAATACGAATACAAATATTTTTTCATACTATTCGCTAATACGAATACAAATCTTATTTTTACCTACCGCTACCCTAAGTAAGGGTGGAATAAGGATTGTGCTAAAAATCGTATATTGATATTTTGGAAAACAAAAACTTTTCAAGAATTAATTTTTAATATTCTCACTATGATGTCTGTAAATGAATATGTGTATGTATTCTCCAGTATTCCCTATTTCATTTTCAATCAATTAGAAAATTTTGAATACCTACTTGCATTTCTACTCAATACTAAAATGGAAACACGACACCAGATTTTAGTATGAATTGGAAAACCAAAAATGGCATTTATTAAAGCTCTAAATAATTTTTATTAGAAAATGTCCTTGTTTTGAATATCATTTTTTGATGATTTATATTACTACACAAAATAAATATTAATGAATTTTCTATAAGTTTGCGATATTTTGATTTTGACTTGGATCTTAATTTCTAAATAAAGATAGAATGTCATCAAACGTTATAATAAAAAATATTTTTCTCTAGAATAACAAAACAATTTTAAAAAAATTAATCAGTTTATTATAGTTAAATAAAAATATCTTGCAGCCCAAAATTATTTGGTTTATTATTCGTATTGTATTCGTGTATTCGACCTAAATTTAACGAATACTCTTTCGAATACGAATATATAAAAGTTGGCGAATATCCGCTAAGACGAATACGAATATTCGGAACATCCCTAATCGGCACCGATTTATTAAAATGGAATATAAAATATCACGACAAAATTGGTATATGGAGTGACAAATTTGGCACGCCAAATATAGGAAAGTTTAAGACAAAATTAGTATTAGTACAAACGTCGAACGACAAATAGATTAGGTTATAATAGAGTATGTATATGTTTAGAAAAAATGGATAAAAAATTAGTATTGCGGATGTTATGTGCGTTAGATTAAGTTATGTTATAATAGCTTTGTTCGATTTGCCACAAATCTTACTTAATCTTGGCTCACTTCAGTTTGACAGTCTTTTTTGTCGTTCGATTTGACCGTGCATTACTGAGTCAAAGTGCCCACTTGCCTATGCAGCAGTACCTATTTCGCTGGTACTTGTTGAGATATTTGACTCACTTGATAGTGGGGGTATTCAGTTCTGACATATGTGTTTTCCCGCATGGCCGCACACTCACTTCAGAACATCTCAACTCATTTTAAAGCCAACTGAGGTGAGTTTTTGTCAAATCTTTCTGTGAAAATACATATTTTGTCGTTATTTAAAATAATGCTAATTTTGTTGTGCTTTATTCCAATTTCGCCGAACTGAAAAATATTATATTGATCATTAAATATTATTCATTGAATCAAACGTAAATATAATTTAATAATATGATGTAAAGTAAAGTATCAGAAGAAAAAATTAAGTGTCACTTCATAACATCTTTGTGGTTTGCCTGTACACTTTTATTTTTTGTGAGACGAAAATTAAATTATCAAGAAACCTCAACCATAACAATGTTATGTTGTTCCGACTGACTAATACAATTTAGCTTTCCGAGAAACATAGTATGAAATCATCTCTTAAATTAGCATCATTCAAAATGCTCCACTTAACCACTTTACGTGAGGTCAATTCTAAATTCTAAGAAGTATTTCTCCGATGTTCTTCAGGTGCATATACAGTGCAACTACAAATCTCATCGCTGCCTGGTAACCGAGCACTGTGGGATTCGATTCGTCAGAGGTGCGACAGGTCGTTGTTATTTCTAGCAGAGGTTGCTGAGATTCTCGCTGTCATTGTTAGTAGAGTAAGAGTACAGTAGCTACCTGAGCTGTTTAGGTGCTTATTAAATCGACCGTGATAGCTGTGTTGTGATAAGCAATTACCCAGTGTGAGAGTATTATTATCGTTCACTTAGCACATTCAGATCTAATTTACAACAAGCGCATAGGAGGAATTAAACCTATTAATAATATGTTCCACATGATCTGATTCTCGAGTTAATATAGTACTTGTTGTCTTATTGCTTCTGCAGTGATGATTACAATTATATGAGAATTGCTACGTCTACGTGAAGAGCATTGAAATTACCACAAGCGTTCATGTTTAACGAACTAAAAATATACGAGCCACTCATGTTACATTTTTACAACTTTCAAATTTAATAACATATGCTCTGCAAATTATTTTCATAACTGGTAATAACATAAATTGATAAAGCATGTTCAGAATATAAACTAACTTTTGAATTTTTGAAACTGCGTAGAATTTTTTTATTTTATTTGCTTGTAAAATATTTTAAACTAAGTTTAAAGGATTTCCCACAAAATTCAAACAAGTTCGTTTATTGACATTTCTGGCTTCTGGCGCCGTATCGTTTAATTCCGGTCGCATGTCATTGTAGGCAACACCATCATAACGCAAGTAATTCGGTAATTATATATAGCTGTTTACTTATAAGTTATAATTCTACAATTCTAAATTAGTACCCTTCTGCACTTGAAAATATTTTTTTCTAGTTTGTTTTTCATGTTGAAAGCGACTCTGCAGAACTAGTGCTGCAAAACTTTGCAGCACGCTTCAGTATCCTAGCATCGAATTTACGTTATGAATGTTGTATACAATGTTTGTTGTTATCATAAATACGCATCACAAATACAAAAATTGATACTAAATGTCAAATTAGGTCTTTAAAGAAAATCATTTTTTATTTCTTTTTACCTCTCGCTAAGAGATGTATTGGATTCATGCTAAAAATCGCATATCCAGATTTTAGTAAAGCACGTTTTAAGGTCCCTAGAATCCGATTATAACATTTTTACGATGATGTCCGTATGTGTGTGTAGATGTTGGATCCACGATTTCTCAAATACTATAAGACAATACATTTTTAACTACGGATTCCTCAATCTAACAATAATGGGAAGAGTTGATTTAATTTTTTTGCAACAATTGGACAAACGGAAGTAGTAGTTACAAGAATAAAATCATCTAAATATTATTTATCGAAAATTTATGTAAATTAAAAAAAATTAAAGAACGCTAAATTCTTTATTCGATAAATTTAAATTCATTATTATATCTTCTACAGATTTAGAGATAAAGAAATGCATATACAGAGAATTTAGTTTAACATGCAACATATGGTTAATCACTTCCATGGTTACGCACTACTGTCAAAAAATGACAGCAATGTAATATTTGTCCATTTTAAAATGCAACATACAAAATTGTAATTTTGTATTATCAATACATATTTGCAAAAAATTAGCCAACCTACGATTAACAAAAAATCAAAACTTTAATGCAGCACATCTTAACAAACTTTGGCTTACAAAAATTTATAATTTTAATGTAATAAATGTTCAAAAATACCCCCATTTACACTGAGGCAATATGTAAGACGATCGTAGAAAGAATTGACACCATTTGTGATGTGTTCTGGAACAATTTCCTGCGCTGAAATACGATTTATAATGTTGCATTTTAAAATGGACAAATATTACATTGCTGTCATTTTTTGACAGTAGTGCGTAACCATGGAAGTGATGAACCATATGTTGCATTTTAAAATAAATTCTCTGTAAAATAATTTGATGTAAAAATTCTCGGATCAAACTACTTCAAGGCATGAAATTCAAATGTTTGTAATTGACACATAAATGACACTGTCAAAAATATTTGTATGCCACTGTCAAAAATTTTGTACATCATTATGAAGATTATGAAAATAAAAAAAAAGTCAACAACACAAAAGAATATACGTAAAAAAAGAATATAAAAGGAATATGCGAAAAAATGACGAATATAAAGAAAAAGAAAAGGAAAGTAGAAAAAGAAAATTTCAGGATATTGAATATAAAGAAAATGTATGTATTGTACATAATTTATATTAAAATTTCCCATAGATTTTGCAAATATATGTGAGAATTATTTTGTAGTGAATATATGTATTTGTATTTAAAAATATTTTTCGTTTTATGCGTACAGCCAGGTAAAATATCTGGCGAGAGGTTATGTGCTGGCCACATCAGATTTTTTAATAATACATTTTACAAAATAAAATAAAAAACAATAAAAATATAAGGCAGACAGGATTTGAACTCGTGAATAAATATTAATATGCCCCGATCTAACCAATTCAGCTGCAGAATACGTTTTCATGATACTGTTTTTAATAAATTATAAGTAGTAACTGTTAAACTGCATTATACGAGTACTTTCACAAATATTTCAATAATAAGCCATTAAATTAGGAGTATTGATACTCTTCGATACCAAATTAAATATTCTATCCAACCATATATATAAACAAGGGTTCGTTTGTTTTCTGATTCTGGGAATGTTCTGATTTTGAAGAAAATATACAATTGTATTCTAAAATCAATAATTTGTACATTAAAATATGTAAACTTTTAGTAAGATGTTGCATAAACTTTTGCTATAATTACAATTTATTGGTACTGATTCATATAGTCATGTATTCATACTTTAGCGTACTGTTCGTTTGCAAAAGAATTCTAAATATAAATATTTTTTGTCTTCGGTTCTGATTCAGATTTTATTATGAAAAATTATTTCCGAAGTTGATAAAAATTATGTAAGGTATATTGACGTTTTGGTTTGCGTAACAATTAACAATTCGCAAATAAGAAGCATTTCGAAATACAATCGTATACATTTTCAAAAAGAATTGTTCTATTTTAATTAATTCAAACGTTTGTTTTATTTATTAACTATTTGTGCTACAAATTACTTTAAAATAATAAGATCTTTTATTTCATTTTCTAAAACTTGTGCGGCCTATATTTAAATATTACTTTTTCTAATTAGCTAAGCTGTTATAAACAATATCGTAAAGTTTACTGCTGATCTGGATATGTCATTAAGTTTGATACTACCACTATGGAACCATGAGGCTACAAACGATTAGAATATAAAGCAGTTACAAAAAAGTTATAGGAAGCAACATAACTTTTATTAAAACATGTTCGTTCCAAATACGTGTCTATTATTAAATAGTTCTTCTTCTATTTCAATTATTTAGTAGCGTTCCTTTTAAGTTTCTAGGAAGTTGTAGAGCTGTTCCCGGTGTTTTGGGTGTAATGAATAAATAATGAAAGCTGTGACAAAGTGAAAAGTTTGACTTTACAAATAACGAACAACGTGTATAATTAGTGTCATATACGATACAAGAACATTAATAATTCATCTTCATAACTTTATTACCGCGTCATTAATTAATATGGGATGCTAATTATCATAGTAAGATACAGACAGTAAAGGCAAGAAACTTGTGTACTACAAGGCATTCGTCATTTTAATTAGTCGCAATGGTTCAACTCCAACTGCACCTGCCATAAAACGGACAGTATTTACCCAACAATCCATATTGGATTTCATCGTAAAAAATGATGAAAAAACCGGAACAATAAAATTGAAAATAAAAGAGATTTTAATTGGCAAATATGAACAGCAAATATACAAGAAATTTTGATTAAATTCTACCGTTCCAGCAAATTGAATTCTTAAAAAGAAGTTTATTTACCTTTCGGAAAAAGCGACCAGATATTATTCCATAAAATAAAGGAAGATTAGTTTGCTCAATTTCTTTGAAAAGCAACGAGCATGAATAGTAATATTTAAAGCTTCTTTTACATTTATCAATTTTTACGTCATTATAACACCAATATGTCAATTTAATTATATGACTGTTACATGACAATGAAATTAGTGAATTTGTTGTTCAATTTTAAGTTCAATTTATACAACTTGGCAAAGTTCTTAAAATTGACAAAAAATATAAAACAGGTTTTAAATGAAACTTGTTACATGTACACCAAATTTCACATTTACACTAAACAAAAAATTTAAAGCATATGACTTTTCCAAAGGCGTTATCAACGGAGTCATGATCGATCCCAGATTATCAATTGTATTCAATTTCAACTATGTCACAAGTTAAGGGTTAATTTAATTTAGATTAGTTTTCAATATACATGCGTACCATTTTCAATTACATTATGTAAAGCAAGGACATGGAACGGAACAGAAACGAATACAAGAGTAACAGAAACTTAAAGAAATTCTTAATCTTATTGCTGGAGCGAAAACGATATAACCGCAATAAAAATTCCTATTAATAACGTTATTATTATATTCCCAATACACACTTTATTTTAAATTTATTTTTAAAGAATTTAAATATTAAATGTCTCACGTCGGTAGAGATTTACCGAATTTGATCGTTCAATTTTTTTTTAATTTTTTATATGTTACGAAGAATTTAAAAATAGAAATCCCATTTTTTACAGTTAATAACGCCTAAAATAATTATTAAAGTTTTGGGGCGAAAGTTCTGACGTTAGCGTTACTCCGTCATAAGTAGAGAGAACCGACATACATTACCATTAATATGACAATATATAATAAATGTTGCATAAATAAAAATTAAATACAACAAAGACAGTAAAGCATAGATTGAGATTACAATAATTAAAACATAAATTATAATATAAATTTATTTAATAAGAAAATTTTCATTGGATCTTAATTAAAAATCTGATGTGGCCTACAGAATACCTCCCGCCATTTACAGCCCGAGTCACAAAAAAGACTAAGAATCCTTATTTTTGCATTAGCGAATTTTACTCTAATTTTGACAGTTTATTTCTTAAAATATAGTCTAATCTAATCAAAGTAACTACCTTTTTTAAACCTCTCAACAGGATTAAATCCCAATTACAGAGTGGGTTCACATTCACACACATCCATACCTTGGTGGGATTCGAACCCATAGCCCCGAGGGCACTCATGACATGAGGCGTTGCTTCAACCATTGAGCCACCGGAGCTATAATAAAATGAAGATTAAATTTTAAATACCGGGATAGAATAGAAATCACTAATCCAAAAATGAGGATTAGCTTAAACATTTTTGTGAATCGTTAATTTTTATTAATCTAAATACCTACATATTTACTTATGCTGGAAACTGTATCGAATTCCTTTTCTATTGTTCTATTTAATTTTTTCTTTTTAAAACGTTACTAATATTATTTTGAAATGATTAGTTCTGTGATAGTGACATTTATCTGTCAGTTTCATACATTTGAATAACTGCGTTTTGTTTGTTTAAAGCGTACGAGTTGGGATTTAAATTATAGATAATTTTATAAATTTATCCATAAAATATATAGAAAAAGTATTAATGCAAATCTATAGAAAATTTAATAATCTTTAATTTTTATAATAACATTAATCTCGAAAAAATAACATTATTTTGAAATGATTAGTTCTTTGATAGTGACATTTATCTGTCAGTTTCATACATTTGAATAACTGCGTTTTGTTTGTTTAAAGCGTACGAGTTGGCATTTAAATTATAGATAATTTTATAAATTTATCCATAAAATATATAGAAAAAGTATTAATGCAAATCTATAGAAAATTTAATAATCTTTAATTTTTATAATAACATTAATCTCGAAAAAATAACATTTAAAGGTATTTTTCGAAGAAAAACTATTTAGAGCTTCTAGTAAAGTGCCATTTCCGGTTATCCGATTTTCACCAAAATCTAATAGGCTCTTTCCTTTACAAATACAAGATTTTAAAATTTTCTGAATGATAGTATTTGAGTTAGAGTGGAGGATCCACACATACACACAGACATCATCGTGAAAATGTTAAAATTGGATTCTAGGGACCTTAAAACGTGGTCATTTACCAAAATCTTGCTATGCGATTTTTAGCACGATCTCTATACCTCCCTTACTAAGAGTAGCGGGAGGTAAAAATTACTTGGGTATATTAAATATATGTGTTTGTTAGAGTATATGTAAAGCCAATCTCGAATTTATGAGCAAAATATGCATGGTCCATTTTATAGTGACATTTTCACAGTGAAACAGGACTAGTGTAATAATGCGGACGTCACAACATGGCGACCATTTTACGCTAAAAACTTTAATTACATTATTATAGGTATAAAAATACAAAATATATGGCAATTTTTATTTCGTTTTCATTTATTTATATTCAAAATTTATATGCGACATGTACTTTTTCAAAAGCCGAAGACTTGGACGGGCTCATTATACATTTTAATTTTTAATAATTTATTATTGTTATAATAATAATAATTTGAACGGAAACGAATTTTTTTTAAGCAGAAACGATATTAACCCACTCTAATTTATTTTTATCGGAGTTGAATTGAAACGAAACAAAAAAATCTTTTCGTTCTGGATCCCTGATTTAAAGAATAAATTTAAAATCTATTTTAAAATATTTTTAAAGCAGAAAATTCACTTTCATCCTCGTGTAATCAATTTGTGATCCCTTGCCGTGTGCAAAGTTTGAAAATTGTTTGATGATGATTGGATTTGAATGGTGGATTGTTATTTTTCCATGTGTAATCGGAAATACGAACACGGTCGTCTCCATCCGGTGTACCGTAGCGAGCGCTTTGTTTGCTTTAATTCGCCAATATCGCAGCATCAACATTGGAGATTTATCTTCCTATGATAAACAGATTTAAAAAGCGGTATCCGGTCTATATACGATCCTGTCACCCAAGTGTTATCTGTCATATTCCAGATTATTTTTAGTTTAGTTCATTTACTTCACTTCCTCACGACAAAATAAAAATAAAATATCCTTTTCAACGGAGTTATTAATAAATATAATAAATAGCAAGCCATTACTAAATAGACAAAAGATTATTATTATCATTACAGGGCATGTTGAAAGCACGAATAATTAATTGTAACCTAAAATTTAAATATATCATTTTGGTGGTGTATTATGTAGATTTAGATTTCAGAGGACAATATGAGACTTTTTTCCTAGCATCGATTTTTATATCAGTATGTATACATACATGCTGTTTAGTGTTATGTGTTACTATGGACAAATGGGCATGCACTTTAGTGTTCCAACGTAGTAGTAGTTACAATATGGATTACATGCGTGTTAGTACGTATTCCGATTTTGACAATTATTATTCAATACTTAGTAATCAGTACTATTACAAAGTACTGTAACGCTATTTCGCTCAGACGCGAAATCGTAGCGTTGAACGACGTCTTCCGCTGGTCTCCTGTGCTGTCAAATGCTTTGCTCGGGCGCCAATATGTCGATAACACAGCACAAGGAGAGATGGTCGACGGTACAGGACGCTCTGGCAGCGTCGCTAACTATTGCTCAAACGTCAAAAGGATTTGGGTAGCTTAGTGGAGAAAAGAGTTTGGTTGTTTTTCCACAAAAAGAAATTATAATAATTTTTAATCTTTTATTAAAAAAATATATTAGAAGTATATATAAAAAAATAGAATGTATTTACAAAAGGTAATAAGCAAATAGAAATGCAAAACGAAAGATTCTATTACAAAACAGGCAGTATTTGCAAGTTGGTTTTCGCTACTAAAAATGATCAACAATGGACGGTCAATAATGCAGACAACGCGGTTACACGGGCAACAATGACACACACCAAAGTTGCGGGGACACGGACGGGTAACAATGGCCCTCGCTAAAGCTACGGGTACGCGGTACGAACGGGCAACAATGGCACACACCAAGGTTGCGGGGACACGGACGGGTAACAATGGCCCTCGCCAAAGCTACGGGTACGCGGTACGAACGGGCAACAATGGCACACACCAAGGTTGCGGGGACACGGACGGGTAACAATGGCCCTCGCCAAAGCTACGGGTACGCGGTACGAACGTTAGTATCGACACACACCAATACTAACCACGGAGTCTTGCTATCTCGTTTAACAATGGCACTCACCAGAGCTAAACGACGAAAGCACAAGAACAGAGTAAAAATTTTACTCACCAGCTCGAGGCTCAAAGACACCCGTTGTCGGCACTCACCAACAACTCAGTCTATACGGCAGAGAGCACACACTCTCTGAATAAATCTGTCGTTTGAGCCCGTATTTATACCCCGAAAAACCGTTAAAAATACAAAAATAAGTTTAAACAAGATTTTAACCATCTTGCAAATACTCGCCATGTTCAACATAATTAATATAAAAAATAAAAAAATACATTTCATGGGGAATCGAACCAGCGATCCCCAGCGCCCTGGTCGAGCACACTAGCCACTCGACTACGCGGTACCTGACATGTAAATAACAAATTTATAAACATTTGTAATTTTAAACAATAATACAACAATTCATTTTACAACAAATAACATACAATATAACAAAACAATTACATTATATGCAAAATTTCAACCAATACAAAATAGTAAAAAGGTAAACAACACTTTTACTGGTGGGATTTAAACCTCGATTTGGATTTATAAACTTTAGCAAAAAAACTAACTTTTTAACCACAAGACTACAATGCTAAACACGAAAATTAAATCCAAATCTAGTGACCATCGTCAAGTGGGAGGGGGTAATGAGGTCCGAAAACCCGTTTATAAAACGACGATACCAAGATGCAGCCCCCAGAATTTGCCGTACTTCGCGTACATTTCTAGGAGGCGGTATTTTTACAACGGCCGCTACTTTGTCCGGATCGGTTTCGATACCCTGGCTTGATACGACATGCCCCAAATATTTAATTGACTTCTTAGCAAACTGGCACTTCTCTGTATTTATTTTTAAGTTTGCCTCATGAAGTCGCTGAAACACTTGTCTTAAGTGTTCTAAATGCTCCTCAAAAGTCGAACTAAATACGACAATGTCGTCCAGGTATGCAAACGCGAAGGAGTCCATTTTTGGCCCGATAACACCATCTAGCAATCGTTGAAATGTAGCCGGCGCCGCATGAAGTCCGAACGGCATAACTCGGAATTGAAAAAGCCCCCTTCCCGGAACGGTAAATGCGGTAAGAGGCTTGCTGGCTTCTGTTAGCGGAACTTGCCAATACCCATTTTTCAAGTCTATTGTTGAAAAATACTTGGCATGGCGAAGTCGATCGAGTATCGAATGGATAAATGGCAGTGGATAAGCATCTTTCTCAGTGATTTCATTAAGCCGTCTGAAGTCAATGCAGAACCGGTGTTTGCCATCACGCTTTTTAACAATCACCGTCGGAGAACTCCACGGACTTTTGGATGGCTCGACGACTCCATCTTTTAACATCTGTTCTACCTCGTCGTTGATGATTTCCATCATTTTAGGGTTTCGTGGCGTATACCTCTGTTTTATTGGGGTAGAATCTTTTAGCCGGATGTGGTGCTGCACTAGCTTGGTGGGACCCCTTAGCCTCTTAAAAATTGGCAATTCTCTTCTGAGGAATGCTTGTAGACGTTGAGTCTCCGTTGGCTTCCACGGATTACTAGTAAGTGTCCATAGCGCATTGGTAGTAGGTAATCTGTCGTTATCAAAATGAAGCGTTACCTTCCACGTTTTCAGTGCATCGATACCCAAAAGTACCGCGGTAGTTAGCGTTGGTAGACACAGCCAGGTGAATTTTTTATAGACGCCGTCTATCATGGTGCCGATCGTGCATTGCTCGGGTATGTGCACCAAACTTCCATTTGCAAGTTGGGCATGTTCATTATCGCTCCGAACGAACTGTACCCCTTTCCTCTTTAAAGTTTGTGCCACCTCCGTATTTATATACGACCGCGCTGAACCAGTATCGACCAACCCGGAGTAGACTGTGTCTCTTAATTTTGTGTTCATGAATAGTCGATGGCCATCAGGAGCGTGTGAGCCCACAGATGACAATTGAGTAGGGAGCCTAGTGGGTGTGGACTGGTCTGGCTTCTTTATTCGCCAGTCCTGTTGGCATTTCCCGAACATGGGCATGCTTGGTTTTTTATGCATTGTTTGCCGCAACCAGGACAGACAGCGGCATTTGGGCATGCTCGACGTATATGCCCCTTTTGTCCGCACAGCCAACATATTACTCTGTTTTTGGGTGGGGGTAACGGGGTTCTTTGCTTCGCTGGTACCGAGTCATTTGTTATAGCAGCTACCCTAGGCGTACTGTGTCGCAATTCTTTGCGCAACCGCTCATATTCTTCGACTTCCAGCAATAGTTCATCGACATTCCGGAAGTCCTTCCGTCGAATGTATTGCCGATACTCGGGTAGCAAATTTTTATAGAGCCTGAACAATTTTTCTTCCTTGGTTAGGCTCCCATGACGTCGCATCAAGGTTTGCAACTCGACGATATAATCGCGGCCTCGTTCTCCAGATTTCTGGTTTCTTTGGCTGATTTCCTCGGCGAGTTGTAATTTGTAATCGGCCGGGAGATAGAACCGGCGGAAACTCTGGATAAAATCGTCCCAGGTGTCCCAGTCCTCTTTATTGTTTCGGTACCACAAGATCGCGGAACCACGTAGAAGTTCAGGAATCGCCGTTTTTAAATCTTCGTCGGATACCTCGAAACTAATTTTTGCTTCTTCCAACCTTTCCAGGAACATGACGGCATCCGTCTTCCCGTCAAAGGAAACATTCCATTTCCGGACTGTTTCACTTGTCAAACGAATTTTTGATAAACTATCCATCACAAGCTTTGGCCCTTCGTCCTTCTGTAATATAACACTTGGACCTGCTTTCACCTCCACATTTAGGAGATCTTGTGCCTGACGGGCGAGTAAAGCTAGTCGCTGTCGGAGTTCTTCTACAGTACCTTCGGCTGCTAGGCCAAACTTTTGAAGTTCCTTTTGTAATTCCTCTTTTTTTAATTTGTATATCCAGCTAGTCTTAGCTGGAGTAGTATCGGTATCGGCACCCGTTGGTTTTGGGTCCGTCTCAATATCTTCGTTTCTCATAATTTCTTTTTGTTTCTAAATGTCCCTGTTCGGGCGCCAAATTGTAACGCTATTTCGCTCAGACGCGAAATCGTAGCGTTGAACGACGTCTTCCGCTGGTCTCCTGTGCTGTCAAATGCTTTGCTCGGGCGCCAATATGTCGATAACACAGCACAAGGAGAGATGGTCGACGGTACAGGACGCTCTGGCAGCGTCGCTAACTATTGCTCAAACGTCAAAAGGATTTGGGTAGCTTAGTGGAGAAAAGAGTTTGGTTGTTTTTCCACAAAAAGAAATTATAATAATTTTTAATCTTTTATTAAAAAAATATATTAGAAGTATATATAAAAAAATAGAATGTATTTACAAAAGGTAATAAGCAAATAGAAATGCAAAACGAAAGATTCTATTACAAAACAGGCAGTATTTGCAAGTTGGTTTTCGCTACTAAAAATGATCAACAATGGACGGTCAATAATGCAGACAACGCGGTTACACGGGCAACAATGACACACACCAAAGTTGCGGGGACACGGACGGGTAACAATGGCCCTCGCTAAAGCTACGGGTACGCGGTACGAACGGGCAACAATGGCACACACCAAGGTTGCGGGGACACGGACGGGTAACAATGGCCCTCGCCAAAGCTACGGGTACGCGGTACGAACGGGCAACAATGGCACACACCAAGGTTGCGGGGACACGGACGGGTAACAATGGCCCTCGCCAAAGCTACGGGTACGCGGTACGAACGTTAGTATCGACACACACCAATACTAACCACGGAGTCTTGCTATCTCGTTTAACAATGGCACTCACCAGAGCTAAACGACGAAAGCACAAGAACAGAGTAAAAATTTTACTCACCAGCTCGAGGCTCAAAGACACCCGTTGTCGGCACTCACCAACAACTCAGTCTATACGGCAGAGAGCACACACTCTCTGAATAAATCTGTCGTTTGAGCCCGTATTTATACCCCGAAAAACCGTTAAAAATACAAAAATAAGTTTAAACAAGATTTTAACCATCTTGCAAATACTCGCCATGTTCAACATAATTAATATAAAAAATAAAAAAATACATTTCATGGGGAATCGAACCAGCGATCCCCAGCGCCCTGGTCGAGCACACTAGCCACTCGACTACGCGGTACCTGACATGTAAATAACAAATTTATAAACATTTGTAATTTTAAACAATAATACAACAATTCATTTTACAACAAATAACATACAATATAACAAAACAATTACATTATATGCAAAATTTCAACCAATACAAAATAGTAAAAAGGTAAACAACACTTTTACTGGTGGGATTTAAACCTCGATTTGGATTTATAAACTTTAGCAAAAAAACTAACTTTTTAACCACAAGACTACAATGCTAAACACGAAAATTAAATCCAAATCTAGTGACCATCGTCACAGTACAAATATAATAAATTATAAGGATGTAAAGGGCTTCCCACAAAAATAGAAGTTGAAGTTTCCGTTTTATCGTTCCGTATCGTTCAAGTCCGGTCACGTCATATTGTGAGCAACAAATTTTGTGAAATATCGAGTAAAGCACGTAAAAAATGGAGAATATATTTGTAATTCTACAAAAAAAAAAATGCTAGTCATAGAATAAGCTGTATTACAATAAGTTTTACTTTGTTTTCTGAAAATTTGAATTTTCGGACAAAATTGGTTTTTGCAAAAAACCCATCAATACACTGATACTGAATTAATAGGTCTGTTCGTTTCGCTACTTTGCGTATACGGTTTACTGCCGCCTCCATACAAAGTATATGGGCGCAGCAGTAAACCGTAGACGCAAGGTAGCAAAAGAACAAACCTAATAAGTGTTATGAATAAGTATTATTTATTTAAATTCAAATATAAGGTTTAAAATACCTCAAAATAATTTAAATAAATTAACACTTCAATGCGGAACCGGGTTCGATCCCGACCGACACCAAATATTTCGAATTTTAAATAGCACAAAAATTTCCCCTGTGGTGTACTCTCCACGCCAGCAATGAGTGCCCGTGAGGTAACGCCTGGTAAACGCTCGCACGGTACAAATATGTCATCATTACCGATATCTGCGTACAAAGCAGATTGGCACACCCAGCAATAGGTAATATGCCGTGATGATATATTTATTTATTTATTTATAAGGATATAACGAGTACAATATAATCTGAACTTGACAGTTTTGCATTTAATCATCTAGACTAATTTAAAATAAAAAATTTAAATATGTTGCGGGTAAAGTTTGAATTCCGAATAAACCTAACATTATCCGGTTAAAGCGCGTATAACTAATCCAGTTCTATTGGGAAAAGTTGGAAATAAAATTGTTACCCAGATAAAGCGTATTCAATCCAAAGTCGTTTGGAGAAAGCTTTTTGACGAAGATTGTTCGATTTCATTTAGGTACTGTTTTTGTCAATATTTAATACCCCAACAACCTAACCTAGCCCGTATGTCACGATCTATAATTCTGCACAGAATTATGGACATAATTATAGATAAGAATTTTATAGACGGTCGCATACAGAAATTTTTATCAAGGATTTTTTCTGTCCACAACGTTCTATTTATATGGACAGAAAGTGCGCGCGCAATGTGTTTGACATCTGGCAATTAGAAGTAGAATTTTTGATAATTATTAGGTTTGTTCGTTTCGCTACTCTGCGTCTACTGTTTACTGCCGTTCCCATATACATGGACGTGGCAGTAAACCGTAGACGCAAAGTAGCGAAACAAACACACCTATTATGTTCGTTCATTATTGGGTAAAGTTTTAAATTTAATAAAATATTATTAAATTAGGATTCGTGAGCAAGTAGATACCAAAATTCATAGAATATTATGAAGAACATTCATGTTTATAGCCAGAATTATGAAGCAAATTACTTTCACTGTGGCATACAGAATATTTGTATACACAAAATTCTGCCCACATATTTGTTCATAAAAATTTGTTCAGAATTATAAATCGTGACAAACGGTCTTTAAGCATAAAACTTGGATCGTTCGGACATAAATAATAGCTACCCTGCGCTAAAAATATGAAAAAATGACTATAATGTCCCCAGTTTTGCGGGTATGAGTATGAGTTTTGTGCGTTAGGTTATTAGATTATGTTAATGAATGTTTATAAAAGTTGCGAGCGAAAATGTTCAAATATTGAGTAACTAATACAATGTAATACATTTATGATGTTTAAATCACTGTAAATGTCTGTTCTTTGGAACTTCATTTCGCGTTTGTTTCTCCTTGATCAATTTCGTGTATTTACATCCAGTCATCCTTGGAAAGAAATTGATTCAGAGAAGAATGGAGTCGACGTTGGAAGTACAAATAAATCTAATTATATCTCCTAAATCTAAACTCTTAACTTTGACTTCATAAAGCTCGACTTTTCACGATGAGTGAAATTAATGACGTCAATTACCTTCATAAATTTAAATTACCCGGTATCTGGAAAAACGATACTGCCGGTTCCAATTACTATTAATTACGTCATTCCATTTCCTGCGCGGATAACAGAAGCCCCACGGACCAAGGGATTATGATACGATACCGTGTTGAGTGGTACCACAAGAAAAGGATAAGGTTTCTGTTAAGAAAGTATCAGTTACCACAACAACAAAAAGTGAAACAAAAAAATGATAGTTAAACTTGAAAAAAGAATAATTACACTCCTTTGCTATTTACATAATTTTCTTTGCATTCTGTATAACAAAGTATAAGCTTTGTAATATTAGCACGATTTTTTTACCCATTACTGTGCGATGCTAATCAGTTACACCCAATTCAATACGAGTATATTATAATCATAGCCCGTATGCTGTTATTATACACGCATTATTCTAGTGTAAAACGGCACTTTCAACAAAACCGCTAATAAAAGTAAGTTCATCATACGGGTTGATATACAAAACTGTTATATATCGAGTGCAACACAGGATTTACTTTTGTAGTGTAATTAAATGCGAAATAATTGGGTACGACCAGATTAAAAATAATGTCGGCAGCGAACTTAGAAAATGTTTCAGATCTACTTCGATAGGAATTGAATTCAAGTTCAATAATATATGAATAAACAGTTGAGAGTGCCATTTTTACCAAGCTGAGTTAAATAATTTATTCTTAAGTTTAAAATTACCATAGGAATAAATACCATGTAACTAGGTATAGATTTTCATTTCATCAATATCATTTACCTTTAACAACGGTATAAATGAGACAGTTAAATTAATCCTCACGATTTTGATGCGGATAAATATTTGACAAATGAATTAATTGTGCGTTTAACAGGTTGCAATAAATTGACAGTTCGTATATTTTTGCATAAATAATATTAATATACTCTTTATCATTTAACCAATACAGCAAATGGCGCTCACATCAGCGCCAGTTTTAATTAGCTGAAATTACATTGAGTAAACTTATCTCCAATAGAGTATTCTCTCATATTTTTTATTAATTTTTCTTAAAGGACTGTTATATGTAAGAGTACCTGTGAAAACCCGAGTTAAAAATTCCTTTTAATAAGCGAGATATTTATTTTTAAAATTTGATTTTGTGTCACGTGATAGTGACGTACTAGTTGTACAGTACCAGCGGTGTACTATCAGTGGTTCATGCGGCGTCTTATTACATTCGAACATGGAGTAGGGATTTCAACTGGTCTCCCATTGGAAGGTCATCTAGTACATCAGCAAAATTTAAATGCTTTATATCTTTTGTAACATTTAATTTATAATATGATTTTTTGTTTTTCCCTGTTGTTTACCTATCAACACTAATATTTTTAATAAATTTTTAATATTGGTAGTCCTCAGAGAATACCCTATTTCAGCCAATCAGAGAGTTCAAAACTATACCTTGTACAATACTGATTCGGTAAGGTGGAACAAGGTATATAATTTACTTTTGTTATAATTGTCACAAGTGTGTATATTTCTATTAAAATTTGTGTCTAATTGTAAAGTACTTAATTAATATATTTTGTCACAGATATACTTAATTAATTAGTTAAAGTACAAATTTATTCCTTGGTTAGCTAACCTGACATTTATTCTTACTTTGGTGAAAACAGCCCCAAGTGTTTTATTGATAAAGATACCTGTTAAAGGTGCTAATTTTCATAAATGATTTAAAATTTCGGAAAAACGTGTATCACTAATCCGGTTGTATTGGGTAAAGTTAGAAATAAAATTATTTTGTTTTCAATTTCGGACTTTACTTAGTTAAAGCGGAATCATTCCAGAGTATTTTGGATAAAGCTTTTTTGACGTGATAAATCTATGGATTATTTGATTTCATTTAGGTACTATTTTTGTCAATATTTGGTTATTTTCTAAACATATCTTAACCTAACGCACAAAACTTGGACCATTCGGACATAAATTATCGTTTCGCTGCACTAAAAACATAACAAAGTGACTATGATGGCGAAACCTTTTAGGAATTAAAACTATAGTAGATACGAAAAATTATTATAACGGAACCAATATTCCTACATATTTTACTTATATAATGCTTCGGATTAGTTTTATTTTTGTATGCATATATGAATTTAATTTATACAAGTTTTTCGTATTAAAGCATATTTTTCATTAAAATATAATATATTTTCATTCTGTATTGTAAGCAATTATAATTTTGCTAGATTAATCGTTAATTTGTTTCCTGAATTCAAGAATTACATGCAAGTTTTTTGATACTATTGTCAGCGCTACACACGGTCAATATTGGAGCTCTAACCTGATGTATTGTTTACATTGTATGATGTATGGCTGTAAAGTTACTGTTTTTATATATTATAAATGAAAATAGTGAGATACAAATATAAGTGAGATAAATAAAGTCATATTTTGAATTACTAGAAGTAAAAAATGTGATTTATAACCTAGTATACTTCAGTAATTAATATAATACATAATGTTGTTGTTTCAGGAAATATGAAGCTAGGACTTCTAGAGTATTATAAATATTTAGGTACTGGAGAAAATTCTAGATATGTATCGCAAGGAGAAGGTGTGTTTGATGCTGGCTACATCATTTTGTGCGGAAAAATGGATAGTGATACCGATGCTGATATTATTATAGATTTATTCTTACTTTGAATGCAGAATAAAAGGAGTAAAATAACAATAGTATTACAATTCAAACAATGATCTATTCATGCAAAGCTGGGTAAAAGTAAACACATCTCGGCAGTTTTAATTTTTTGTACCAGGTGTATTTCGACAATCAGTTTTGAAAAGCAGAATGCAATTTTATTTTATTTTTTCGCATGATTTCCTTTTCTCCTATTTAGTCGTGTCTGTTTTTTGCTTTCTGTTTGTTTGTTTGTTTGTTTGTTTGTTTGAGGAAAAATGTTGATGAATTAGATCTATCAAAAAGTGTTCTCCAGTACCTAAATATTTAAAATACTCTATAAGTCCTAGCTTCATATTTCCTGAAACAACAACATTATGTATTACATTAAAACTGAAGTATACTAGGTTATAAATCACACTTTTTACTTATAGTAAATCAAAATATAACTTTATTTATCTCACTTATATTTTAATGTTTCTATTTTTACTTATAATATTGTTATAAATGAATAACATGTAATAAAAACAGTAACTTACAATATACAGTTATATGCCATACATGTAAACAATACCCCAGGTTACGGTTCGAAATTTTGCCGCTAGGTAGCGAGCGCCTGGCAAGCATCGCGAATATTATCCATTTCGGTATTCGCTATTCAACCTAACGTAACTAAAAGAGTTAGCTTATCCTAAACATTATGGCGCCAAATGATGCAATGACAAGTCATTCGTTATTATACTACCCACATCTTCCGTATAAAGAGAAAATCTCATTTTAAGTATGACTAATCTAGTTAGGGCATATATTGCAAAATGTTTGTTAATTTTCGGGCATATTGTAAAACAGCGTATTAGTTTCCGACTACTCAGAAAAAGTTTAAGCGTTTTGGGATGTACACATAATACAAATACATACGAACCCAATCTCATAATAATACTGCCGGTTTACATTTTCAACAAATTATAAAATCTATTAAATGCTTAGAAATTTTTAAATATAGATATAAACTTAAAAGTAAATGTTGGCCAAATAACTGGTTATAATAGTTCTACTGGTATTTTAAGGGTCATCTTTTAGTCCAGATTTAGCTTCTGCTTCTACCGTGACCCTTTATGTTTGACACGTAAAAATCCAGTGCGTACGGTAAAATCTACCTTGTAAGACATATGAGTCCTTAAGCCTGCTTCAGAGTATACATAACATAACATATCATAGCATAACATTACCTAACATAACATAAGGAATCAGTGAAGATTTCATAGTTCCAAGTATTATAAATATCTGGTAACTTCATGTTAATATTTAGCTCATATAGGGCCCTATTCTGTAACTCGGTGGTTAATTTTTAACCACTGGTTAAAATTTTTATCCAATAGTTACTGATTTGACAACTAAAAATTCCTTTTTTTCTTATATGTCAACAGACTTGATTGGTTAAAAAATTTAACCAGTGGTTAAAAATTAACCACTGAGTTACAGAATAGGCCCCATATTCAGTTTGATGTTGACATTATTTTTTAGTCTAAAAATCAAGAATACTATTATGGATACGGACGATATTGTTGCCATTAATTATTTAGTGCAATCTTACCGGACTGGTTCATAATTTTGGATATTACAATCCATGCATTAGTTTTTTTTTCTTCTTATCATCCTTAAAATCTGGTCGAGATTTATCATATATTAAAGCATATTTCTCAACAAAAGGAATTAGTAATGCTTCATCCATTTTGACAGCAACTTAAAATGTCAAACGCAAACTGGAATTGACAATTCAATTGCCAGCTATTCTGTTGTTTTGAAATGTGGTATACGACGACTCACGTACGCGTCCGAACATAACCGATTAACATAAAAATAATAAAATTTGGCCATATTCTATGTTTTCTTAAGTTACGGTATGTTATGTTATATATCTTACGAAAACTATGAAATACTATACCGGTTTTACATACATCCATATTTTCTTTATGTTATGCTATGATATGTTACGTTATGTAAACTCTGAGGCAGGCTTTACTCGCACGTAAATGTGCAGGGTTTAGGGAAAATGTGCAGAAGAAATAAAACTGGTATTACTAATAAAGGCGACGTAACCCAATATTAAATGGCGGAATAATTATTCAGTTTTTGTAAGATTAAAATCTATATCTAGTCGAAAAAAATTCATAGATATTTTTCACCATTTGCGTAGGTTTTATAATTTGTTTGTTGAAAAAACTTGCCGAACCAATATGAGTTTAGTCTCGCATATTGACAAAACCGAAATTGGCATTAAGACGAAAAGTTATGGTAATTTATTTGTAACTGTAACATCTGACTTGTCTAACCTAATATTCACAATTTGAAGCCTGTAGAACTTTATTCAGAAATTTGTCTTACAATTTTAGTTTATAAACCTTGTCACTTCAATTCCATAATTACATTCCAACCATACTTCTTGTACAAGTTGTTCGACGACACATCCCTCAAAACACTTGTCACCAGTGTGGTAACTTCAGCATTTAGTGCTCATTCGCATTATGTCAAAACAGTATCAGATTGTGTGGAGTGTAGGGCCGGGAATGTAAACATTTACATGAAAAACAGTGGAGCAGCTGTGTAGTTGCCTAGCGATAACATCTCGCATGTGTCGGGCGCTGCTCGCTGGCGTCTGACGAGATGACGGATGCTGATTGCTGCTGGTGACGGCTCTGCAGACACAGGGACGAACCAGGAGGAGGAAAAAGGCGAAGAAAGACAAGGGGTGATAAAAGATGGCGTCTTTCAACGCAGGGAAAATGATAGTAATAGACATTTTTTTATATTTACATATTACAGGTAATAACTTGACATCACATCGAAACGAAAAGTCAAAATTACTATCAATATTTCGATATGCATTTTTTTTTTGTTTATGCCTTGTTTAACATTTAAGGATTAGCTGTGCAACTGGGCATAGGACAAAAGTAATTTGTATCAAAAAAGTAAAATTTTAAGTTTTTGTTTCAGTTTCTCATAACATATAATTTTGGTAAGAAAATCTGTGTAATTTGATTTACAACTATAGAATTCTACAAACACTAAAAATAATTAAGCTTTAGTTCCTGTCTTTTTTCTAATTTATAACGCTATAACATTGTTTTAGATACATTGTTAATTTTAACAAAAATATGAGTATACAGTATGGTCCCGGATTGAGTTTACAAAAGGAAAAAAATCTTATTTTTAATTTTACGAAAAAGTACCAAGGGGAAAATTTTTCTTGATTTAAAACGCTATTAAAACTTTTGATTAATGCAAGGTTCTTTTATTATTACATTTTTTCGTATTTTGTCCTCCTAATAATGGTTATTACATTGAATCTAACCTTATTTTAGCTAGCTTTGAAATATTGACATATGATTATTAATTCTAACTAAACTACTTGGTTTATTTTCTTTACATAATTTACTGAGCCATTTCTTAAAAATCTTTGTGTAAATTTTTGTGCTTCCATACTTGACCCATAAATACCAGAAACTTTTCACTAAATTTTTCAATTTTGTAGCGATAAATTTTACCCCCCATACCGTAACATTGTACTAAAAAGATTTTTTGTTCTAACGTTAACATTTCTTTAATAAACTCTATTTTGAACAATTAGGCAATCCAACATGACGTCATAAGTAGAGGGAATATTTTTAAAAATTATTTATGTATATATCTTATTAATATGATAGAAATCGAGGAATTTTGATACAAATTATTCATAAAATTAAACCATAATTTTTTCCATGGCTCCATCATTGAGTAAAATATGTAGGTATGCAATTTATTTCTGACAGCTGCCCTCCACTAAATTCATTTGTTATGGATTGGCTTCCTACTTTATGATAATAAGAATTACTTTTGACATTTAATCATTTGTCAATATCTTAAAGCTAACTAAAATAAGATTAGATTCAATATAATAACTGTATTTTTAAGGCTGGTTCATGTAAGCTGTAAACTTAAGATTTTACTTTAGCATTAGCATTATGACTGCATTAAACTTCACATTACGTTGCCTGGTACATCTACTTCTTAGGGCAAACCAATAAGAGTAGGCCGGTAATGTCATTTTTTCTAACAGCGACACGTCATTCGTGTTGACATACAAGGACATATAAAATATAGATATGGATAGTGATGTCGTATTTTCAACAATTTAAGAGAAGAAAGAAAAGGCGTTGGGGAGTCCGACCTATATTTCAGCGGCGAGAGCAGGAGGGACATTTACATCTTATTAAATATATGAAAAGTGCAGACAATGAACTTTTTTTAAATATACAAGAATGTCTGTTAGTTGTTTTAATCTTTATATAATTTTTTTTTTTTTGTCGTAAATATGTTTGTATTGTTCCACTAAGTAATTCAATTAGTTGAATATCTTTTTTAAAACCGTTTATTTTTCCTTAAATGTGCCAGAATTTTTTAAAACGTCAAATTCAAAGACATGAATATCGCCAATGGCAAGCTTCTGATTGGTCGGCATTAGCATTATGACAAGAATTTAGAAATTGGCGTATTCTAGGGTTACGGCATAATGCTAAGGTTAAGGTTACAACTACATATACCGTAGCACGCATTTGTCTATACTCGAATTATTAATGCAAAGTCATAATGAAAAGGTAAAGTCTGAAGTTTACAGCTTACATGAACCAGCCTTTAGGAAGACAAAATACGAAAAATCGTTATAATAAAAGAACCTTATATTAATTAAAAGTTTTAATAACTGAAACATGCGTTTAATCAAGCAAAAAAATTTCTTCCGTTGGCATTTTTTCGTAAAATCAAAACTAAGAATATTTTTTGTTTTGTAAATTCAATCCGAGGGCATACGGTTTAGATATATAAACGACAGTGGTAGGTAGGTACTTATTTACTTGCAAACTTTGAAGCTATTTAATGAGGTTTTAAAATATTTATTTCACTTACTAATAAAATGTGCAAATGTGTTTCGTTGAAAAGTACGCGTAGGCCTCCCAAATAATTTTTCAGTCTATTACGCAATTCTTCAGCGTGTATCTTGAATCCTCATGTGAGTGTATCTTCCTCCTGAGTGCTGCCCTGGAATGGCACGCAATGGACCCGAACCCCGCATAACCCGTCGCAAATGGCGCATCCACGTCCAGATTACAATCGCAATAATAGATTTTTAAACGCTCGAATGAATTACTTTCTTAGAAGCAAAGAAAGGCGGGCATTTTTCTCCTCTGCTCGGTTAAATTAAAATTAGACGAGTATGATTCATTAGCGCCCCTCTCTTGACAGTGACAAGAACTAACGGTGCGTCGCCGAACACATGGAGATGGACCAGTTTTTAATTACTTGTCACGATGCCAAAATAATTGCGCGGGATGCTGGGATGCTGGTAATTTATTTCTCACTAAGAATACCGCGAAAAGAAAAGAAGACTTAAAGCGAAAGATTACTCAGAATTAACCGAAACGGTAAAGAACGCAGAGTCAAAGATATGAACACGCCAAAGTCTTATGCTAATTCAGAACAAATGTCTGTATGATTAATATTGGATGGATGAATTATAAATACATTTTTGTAATTGGATATTTAATATTTATTACTTTTTAATGTCAGATCAATACGAAAATGGTATCATTCGAAATGGAGCTAAAAATAGCTGACCGAAACACAAGCTAATACCTTTATGTTCTTTTTCGGATATTAAGGTTCAATTTATATTAGCGATACAGTAACGATGCGGCCATCATATAATACTTTTTGCTCCATTGTTATTAATTGACCCATTTACATTTTTGTTCTGGATACGATAACGATATGGTAATATTTACTTGATTTACATTAACAATACGATGACTACAGGACTACACTACTACACACAACTAGGATACAGTAAGAAAGTTGTAAAGTCTTGGCAAGATTCTAAAAAATTATAACCAATTTTTATTAGACCAATCAATGAAGACCAAAAATACCTTTGTCTTACAAAAGGTGGGGTAGAAACGATTTTAATATATGTTGTTTAGGTCGGGACGGGAATGAAAAATTCAAGTTCCTAACTTGGCTCGGCGCTAGCCTTCATCTTGGATAAAAAATGCAAAAAATGAGTTTTTTGGGTTTTTGGCTATTTTCTCAAAAACAGTAGCCCATATCGAAATTTTGCGAGGTTACAAAATTAAAGCTCGTAAATTTTTGTACAAAAAAGGATTACATTTTTTACCTAGGATGAACTGTCAAATAGGTATGTTAGAAATAGTTAACCAGAATAACAATTTATGAAAAAAATTAAATTTCAAGGTAAACACCTCTATTGACTGAATATACAGGGTGTCTTGGAAATAGGGGGACATGGCTTACCCACAGATTCCTGGGCTCAAAATAAGACGATTTAACTAAACTTACCTATATCCGACAATGCACCGTTTAACCAGTATTCTGCTTTAGTCTTTCTAAAAAAATTAATATTGCTTATAATAACGAAACGCTTTGTTCAATTTCAATGAAATTTGGTATGACAATCCATATGGATATAATTCATCTTTTAAGATGGTATATGTTATTGTTAGTGAACCACTAGTGTATAAAACTTGGGTGTCGCGACTATGAATACACCATAACTTTTTAAAGGCAACGCCAATAATGTAAATTTATTATTTTTCAGAAAGATACATTCAATAGTAAACTGTCGTGTCTCTGCGTAAGTTATGAAATCTGTAACGATTTAGTCAGAAAAAAAATGTAAGTGATTGCGCCGTGTAATTTTTAAAATAAATTTTATCTAGCAGTCTTTCCAAATGTCTTTAATGACAGTTACAATTGTTTATGGATTGTCAAAAATTTCCTTTGCCATACTTTAAAACTAGTAACATATCCGTTTCTTTGGCCTTATAATATTTTACTTTTATTATTATAATAAGACAATTAAATAATGTTAGCTTACTCCTAAACAACTTTAGAAGATTGACAACTCATAAAAAAATTGTTTGTGTCATTAAAAATTAGTAGTTTGACATTTGGATAGACTACTAGATAAAATTTATTTTAAAAATTACAAGGCGCAAGCAATTACATTTTATTTTCTTCTGATTAAATCGTTACAGATATCATAACTTACGCAGAGACACGAAAGTTTACTATTGAATGTATCTTTCCGAAAAACAGTAAATTTACATTATTGGCGTTGCCATTAAAAAATTATGGTTTAATAATGGTCGCGACACCCAAGTTTCATACACTAGTGGTTCACTAACAATAACATATACCATCTTAAAAGATGAATTATATCCATATAGATTGTCATACCAAATTTAATTCAAATCGAACAAAGCGTTTCGTTATTATAAGCAATATTCATTTTTTTAGAAAGACTTTAAAGCAGAAAACTGGCTAAACGGTGCACAGTCGGTTATAGGTAAGTTTACTTAAATCGTCTTATTTTGGTCCCAGGAATATGTGGTTAAGCTATGTCCCACTATTTCCAAGACACCTTTATAAAGAAATATAAAACATGTCATTTTCATGTTTTATTTATGGCCAGTTACACCGCTTATAATCTTAATAATCTTAATAAAAATAAAAATTTCTGAAGTCTATACTTCTTATTTACACAATA
Source organism: Harpalus rubripes (assembly GCA_963082715.1). Taxonomy (NCBI): domain Eukaryota; kingdom Metazoa; phylum Arthropoda; class Insecta; order Coleoptera; family Carabidae; genus Harpalus; species Harpalus rubripes. The sequence continues at coordinate 54,427,293 of OY720452.1, forward strand.
TTGAAGCTGGAATTAAAACAACTCCGAAATATTTTTGGTCTTATACAAAAACATTGAAAAAAAATCCAGGAATTCCTAATGTTGTTAAATATAATTATAATCTCGCCGAAAGAGGCCCTGAAATCTGTGATGCCTTTGCCGAATTCTTTAAATCCGTATACATTAGTGACGATGACATAAAGTCGAATAGAGTAAATATTAGCAATCAGATCTCTCATAACACTATAATAAATATAAATGCAATTAATTTGGAACATGATGACGTACTAAATTATTTAAAAAACATTAATATCTCCAAAGGATGCGGTCCAGATCAAATCCCCCCAATTTTCATTAGAAATTGTGCTATTTATCTGACCGAACCTTTATTAATTTTATATAATCAATCACTAAAATTAGGTGTTTTCCCGAATAAATGGAAAACTTCACATATTACACCAATACTCAAATCTGGCAACATCAATGACGTGACTAATTACAGGCCGATTTCTATTCTGTCAACCTTCAGCAAAATTTTTGAAGCTCTGGTGATAAGCAAAATAAAAAATGAATTACTTAAAGTCATAATTCCTGAACAACACGGTTTTTGTGCAGGTAAATCAGTTTTAACAAATCTTATTCCATTCACTGAATTTTTGTCATCTAACATGGATAAAAGAATACAGGTGGATGCAATATACACGGATTTCAGGAAAGCTTTTGACCGAGTTCATCATTCAACCCTGATACATAAATTAAATAATCTTGGAATTCATGGATCGTTATTGCGTTGGGTAAATTCATACATTACTAACAGATCTCAGCTTGTAGTATGTAATGGGTTTAAATCTGAAATAATAAATGTAACATCCGGGGTGCCACAAGGCTCACATTTAGGTCCGCTATTGTTTAACTTGTTCATAAACGACATAGGTAATTGCTTTAAACATTCCCACTTCTTGCTATATGCTGATGATCTTAAAATTTATAAAACTGTTACTAACTTGCACGACGCACAACAACTGCAAAGTGATTTAGATAGGCTTTCTGAATACTGTCAAAATAATCTCCCATCTTTAAACGTATCTAAATGCTGTGTTATAAATTTTAGCAGAAATAAAAACCTTATCAAATACGACTACAACCTTAACAACACATATTTAATAAATAAAAATTCCGTTAAAGATCTTGGAGTTCATTTTGACAATAAATTATTATTTACCCAACATGTTGAAATTACTGTAAAAGCAGCCTACAAAATGTTAGGCTCCCTGCTAAGAGTTACAAAGAACTTCACTACACTTGAAACGGTAGTACATTTATTCAATAGTCTTATTAAATCCAAACTAGAGTATGCGAGTACTGTATGGAATCCTGTGTACAGCTTCAATATTAGATTAATAGAAAGTATCCAGAAAAAATTTCTACACATCCTGTGTTATAGGTATAAAATATACCAGTTTAACTACCAATGTCGATTAAGATATTTCAATATGATGTCACTTGAAAGCAGAAGAACTTTGATTGATGCTATGCTTCTGTATAAGATATTTAATAACCTCATTTATTCTTCATCAATAATTGGGTACTTTAACATAAACGTTAGTAATATTAATATAAGATTACGAAATTTTTTCAAACTACCACTTACTCGCACTAACAATTATAGAAATGCACCAGTTAATAGAATGATGCAAACTTACAACAACAGATTTCAGCACGTAGATTTTCTCTGTCTTTCTATTAACAAATATAGAAGCTTAATAATTGGTAATATTCTACCATAAACACTCATTTATTCACAATAATTATTCTTCATTTATGTTTTGATAATACTCAATTTTTTTTGTCATCTCTTTGTAAACTGTTTATATTTTTCTATTGTAATTCGTGAAAACCTGTCATTGGTCTCTTTTGACTGTTGGTTTTCGAATTCTAAATAAAAAAAAAAAATAAATAAAAAAAATAACTACAGGTTAACAAAACAGTGCGTATCGAAATTTTGACAGTAATATTTAAGAACTCATTTCACATTCCGTTTCGATACGAAATTGTCAATTTAACCAAAAGTTAAAATTTCGCTGTAAGTGGTGCAACCGGCCATTATACTCCAATTCAGCGGATGGGGATCACATCAGCGCCAGTTTTAAGTAGTCGAAATTACGTTGGGTAAACTAGTGTCTTGTCTCCAATTTCAGCCAATCAGAGAGTTCAAAACTGTGCCTTATTCGCCACAATATTGAATTGGTAAGGTGGAACAAGTTATAGTGTTTGCAATTATTATTGAGTATTTGCTACAGAAATATTGTTAAAACTTAGTAACTTTGTATTATGCTGATGTTTTGGATTTTATTGAGAAAATGTATCGTAGTGATAGATGCGTGCAGAATATTGCAGAATGCAAGGAAAAATGGAAGGTTTTATTTACATATATACATATTTTTTTGTAGTCAATACGTCAATTTTCATTTCAGAACTCTATTGTACTTTGATTCTAGGCTTATGACAAAAACATAAACACCATTTAAACTGTCACCGTACACAAAAAATGAAAACGGTATCGCATCGGTTATCGTATCGTCTTATGTCAATGTTTTGTTTATTTTTTATTATCTTTTTCCTGGTAAAGTTGAAGATTACCCATGCAAATATATGGATGGATCCAAACATACCTTTCGATACACTTAGTAGGTGTAGGGTTTTTTTCTAAAATGTATAACATTAAATTTTAACTATCTTAACTATCGGTAACTAATACAAGTGCGTATCGAAATTTTTACAGTAGTGGTTAACAATCCATTTGACATTTCGTTTCGACACGATATTGTCAATTTAACTATAAGCGATGCAACTGACCATTAAACATGTAAGTATCGTGACTTGCTAATATTAAACAGCATGATTGGTTTTAAATTATGATAGTTGTCACGAGACAAACAGTTGCTCGTTGTTAGTTGTCGTTATCATACGCATATTAAGACATGTCTTTTCTACCTATACCTGTCATTGTATTTGTATAAACAAAGGATTTCACGTACAATTTTTAATATTATTTATTACGAAACTATAGTGTAAATGTATAAGGCCTGCTCATGTCATCTCTAGTTGAAGTGATAGTGATAACCAAAGTAAAGTGATCAAATCTATTTGATGTCAATGCTGGACACTCTGGATATTAGACAAAAAAAATACCATAAACCATAATTATATTTATATAATCAGCCTTAAATTAACACTAACAAGTCGGTAAAATTAGACAAAATGTCTCCCCATTTTATTGGTGTATCGATATTTGATATAGGCGAAAATGTAAATATTGTTGTTTTTACATCCTTGTACAAAGTAAAGGAAGTATTGTATTCGCGAAAAATTTCGGTTTCCAGGTTTCAACGGAAATATCCATTTTGGCCATCCCTAAGTCCATTTTGACTAATTTCGTCGTGACGTCTATACGTACGTACGTACTTATCTCGCATAACTCAAAAACGGTAAGCCGTAGAAAGTTGAAATTTTGTATTTAGGACTTCTATAACATCTAGTTATGCACCTCCCTTTTTGGTCATTACATAATTTCCAGAAAAGGTACTTTATTTGAAGCCTATAATAGATTTTAATGAAAAACTATTAAAATATAATCCAAAACTTTTCAAATTTAGTATATAATACTTTTATATCAATTGGAATAACATAGCAGAATTTGGTTAAAACAGGCTAACCGGAAGTGATATATTACCTGAAGTTGTTAACAGTTTTTCTTCAATAAAATGGTTTCATTTTGATTTTAGAAATAAATGCTTCAAATAAGAGTTTTAGAGAATTAAATTCTGCGTCTAGCACATCAAGTATTATTAAATTAGCCCTTTGTATAAGCGAGATATGTAAATTTAAAACATATACTTTTTGGTTTTTGTAATGAAGCTTGCTGTGGATTACGACAAAAAATAACAAAAAAAATCTGATGTGGCCAGCACATTACCTTCCGTCAGTTCTATGTATTTTGTTCAAATTTCATACGGAAAGTTCCTTCCTAAATTAAATATTCTATTTCTTGTACATTACCTTCCGGCAGTTGCATGTATTTTATGCAAATTTCATACAGAAAATTATTATTGTATGACGTTTTCTATATACAGTCTATCTGCCGAAATAAAAGATTTATTATTATTATTATTTCTTGTACATTACCTTAAAGCAGTTGTATGTATTTTATACAAATTCCATACAGAAAGCAAAAGATCCTATACCTATTTCCAGTAAAATTATAAGACAAACACACTATGTCAATTTCACTTGACACTGACAACTTTCAATCAAAATTTTCTTAATATAGTAGCTGTTTCCACAGCTATGGCTACTTTATGAAATTTAATTTCTTTATAATTTTTTAACTCTATATCCATTTAATATTAGGTATAAAATGCAATCAAATCGTATAGAAAATAAAATATTCTTTAATATTTATAATAACATTAAATGTGAAAAAATGATATTTAACATAGTTTTTTCAAGAAAAACTGTTAAAATCTTCAAATGGGGGTACTTCCGGTTGTCCAATTCTAACCAAAATCTAATCAGCTCTTCGCATGGATGTAACGAAGAGAAATACGAAAGAATTATAATTTTTAGAATTGTAGTATGGAAGTTATCGTAGACGAAAATTTTGTTACACACACACACACACACACACGGACACACATACATACATACATACATACATACCCACACACACACACACACATACAGACATCATCGTAAAAATAGTAAAATCGTATTCTAGGGACCCTAAAACGTGCTTATTCATCAAAAACTCACCACCGAATTTTTTGACCAAAGACAATACCTTCCTTACCTAAAGGTGACGGAAGGTAAAAAAATAAAAAATAGATGTTAATGTCAAATTACGTCAAATACGTGCAATTTTATAATTGAGTCTATACTTCATCTTCATATTGGTCTTGCGCACAAGGAAGTCGTGTGGTGTCCACATCAGATTTTTATTTTTGCGAATAACAAGTGTAAAATAATAGTGCATTTTGGTTCTCACCCTTTTAGGACAGTTTTTTACCTGCCGCTACCCTTGGTAAGGGAGGTATAGGGATCGTGCTAAAAATCGCATATCGAGATTTTGGTAAATGACCACGTTTTAAGATCCCTAGAATCCAATTTTAACATGTTCACGATGATGTCTGTGTGTATGTGTACTCTAACTCAAATACTATCATTCAGAAAATTTTGAAACCTTGTATTTCGAACTTTTTCTGTAATGGAAAGAGCCCATTAGATTTTGGTGAAAATCGGATAACCGGAAATGGCACTTTACTAGAAGCTCAAAATAGTTTTTCTTCGAAAAATACCTTTAAATGTTATTTTTTCGAGATTAATGTTATTATAAAAATTAAAGATTATTAATTTTTTTATAGATTTGCATTAATACTTTTTCTATATATTATATGGATAAATTTAAAAAAAAATCTATAATTTAAATCCCAGATCCTACGCTTTAAACAAAAAAAACGCAGTTATTCAAATGTAAATACAAAAGGAATTCAATACAGTTTCCAGCATAAGTAAATATGTATGTATGTATTTAGATTAATAAAAATTAACGATTCACAAAAATGTTTAAGCTAATCTTCATTATTGGATTATGTGAATTCTATTCTATCCTGGTATTAAAAATTTAATCTTCATTTTATTATAGCTCCGGTGGCTCATGTCATGAGTACCCTCGGGGCTCTGGGTTCGAATCCCACTAAGGCATGGATCTGTGTGAATGTGAACCCTCTATAATTGGGATTTAATCCTGTTGAGAGGTTTAAAAAAAGGTAGTTATTTGGATTAGATTAGACTATATTTTAAGAAATATACTGTCAAAATTAGAGTAAAATTCGCTAATCCAAAAATAAGGATTAACTTGATCTTTTTTGTGACTCGGGCTGTAAATGGCGGGAGGTATTGTGTTGGCCATACCAGATTTTTTTCTAAAAGGCAATGCTCAATTTTTTTTTTACTGTTGAATTTCGAGTTATAAGTTTTAATTTGTATATGAACGCCAAATTGAACACAACTAGTGAAAATATTTTTTTAACTTTCCAACGATGTGTCTAGTTTATGGTTCTTTGTTTTCAACATCAAGAATTCAACAATAATTATTAAATTTATAGATTAAAACAGTGATTAGTGAAACAAGTGAAAAATACAGTTAAAGATCGACAATCCAGCCTAATGCTGGACGGATGGTCACTTTATACCAACGGTTAGGTTGCAAAATTGTTCTTGCAACCTTTGATTAGAGCTGAAAGTAAAAATTGTTGTTCACATCGTTTCTAACTTTCAGTTTAATTCTTAACTAATGGTTAATAAACAGTCACTTTAACTAGAGGTGGTAGGATCGGGCCTTAATAGTTTTTAAATATAGACTGTTATTTTTACATTAATTTTAGAACTTACGACTCCAATAACTGATGCAATAGCCACCATCTTGTTAACGATAATGATGTTATTTCTTTTTCTTTTCCACATTTCTCTTACAAGAAATAATTAAATTAACTCGCAAACACAACAAAAACGTCAACTTTATCAAATTAACTTTTGACAGGTATCCAGCCAATTTTTACCGGCGATAAAGTATCACAGCACTTGACTTATCAATAAAACAAAAATCAATTTTTGGTCACACATTCTTTGCTCAAAGTGCAACTACAAGTGAATTCGTGCGGTGTTGGTATATTGAAAACTATTTAGTGTAGTCTGTCTATCCCTCTATCTATCAATTACTTTGTCAGGGTGTGTTTTGTGTGGGAGTATGTATATTTCGGTGAGCTATCGATTGTAGTGTGCTAGGGCTCGTTGTTTTTCGCGGGCGGTCCTCCGGGGAAATCTCTATGTATTAGCGGTAAGTCCAGGCATCAACAAGATGTTCGCGACTGATCCAGCCGGCCTGACAGATAAAGATTTCTCGGTATACGTGTGTTCTTTGCTTTGGTCAGTCCACCTGGGGATTTGGTCCCGAGGAACAGGGTAATAACATCACGTGTTCAAAGCGGAGCCGACATCTCGACACTGATTTCACCAACAAAGCACACAGCACGGGGATTTCCAAGGCAAATCGAAAAATTCCAAAGCGAACCTCATTTCAATTTATATCACACCTAGATCCACCGATTTGTGTTAGTAATAAATGTACTACAAACTCATTCATATTCATACAGCTCGGAGAGGAGTCTGAGATACACATTATGCAGGCAACTTTGCCATTTACACTCCACGGCTTTCGATGCCGCCGCTGCTGCTCATTTGAATTTCGGGAGGAGCGACTGCTTATTATCATGCTATTTCATTAATAATGCACACCCGCACAAATATATACTCCCAACGCACACGGCAAAAACTATACTTAACACAAATTATATCATCCACCCTTTCACACTGTAGCAAAATCATCAAACGAATATCATGCCGAGCTATAGAATTTACAAGTCAATTTAGACTTACAGACATAACTATGTTAAATACCTAATACCTTGTATTTATTAGGCACAGTTCTTTTAACTTTTTTCAAGGTGCACATAGGATATTAACGTAGGAAAGCAGTTTTTGCAGACTGTTGGCCCCCGTTTTGACTGACAATAATGGTTGTGGTATCAATTCATAGATAAAAAAATTCTGTATCAAAAAGTGACACCAAACACCTACACATAAATTATATGATATTAGTCATATAAATTAATTATTAAATTTATTCAGTTTCGTGTTAAGAGGGTGTTATTTGAAATGTGACTTTTTCTCGCTGGTCGTGTGACTTTATTATAAATAATAAATTATTGAAAACCAGTAGGTACATTACCTTCAGTCAGTTCTATGTATTTTGTACAAATTTCATACAGAAAGTTTTAAGAGATTCTACATTTCCATACTATGCCAATTGCACAGCGTGTTTTCAAGAGAAACTGTTATGTTATAATCTTCTAATTCGGTGTTAACAATTACTCGAATTCTCAATCTACAGCATTTATTTTCCTACACAACCGACGTTTCGGTACAGTCTTGTACCTTCATCTGGGAAAATAAGGTCTTACAAAAATTTCTTAAAAAAAGCTTTCATGGTGGCCTGCCAAATTTAGATATCGGATTCCAATTAAACTTCGCGTTTTTATTAATGATTTTTCGTTATAACGAATTTTGGATGTAACATATTAATTGACACAACTTGATAAACAACTATTATATTATCTTTATATAAGGTCAGTATTACTACCTAATGTATGGTAAGAAATTGACCATGTTTGTATTCTCCGTTGGCCGTAATGTGGCAGTGTGCCTTGTCCGAATGAGTAACGTTCCTCGTGGGATTCGGACGTGGAAACCCGCATTCCCAGTCGGACCAATAACTGGCCACATTTGTTATACATGTTCTCCAACTCACCTAACTTGCAAATTAACTATTTACATAGGTAACGGATGAAAACAAAATTTTGATCGATTATGAATTGAATAACCTACAACAGAATTCGTGAAATATCAACAAAGAAACTTTTCGATATAGAATATTACCATAGCCAAGTATGCATACGTATGGTATGACTACCGAATGAAAGTTGACGTTTAAATTATTTTATAGATGTGCGATTTCTTTTCACAAGTTTTCTGTATCACTTGGTTTGAAAGTAAAATGACATTTACATATGTATTTCATTAGGGAAGATTAGAATTGTACGAAACATTGAGGTGCAATTTGTTTTACAAGTACTCATGCAAATACAAGACTAGGATATCTCAGAAATATATTAGCGTGTCTTATTCAAAACAAATGGATAACTACGGTACCTGGACCATAACAGAATAACAAGACAGGTGTGCATTTAAAATATTTCATCTTTTAGTAGTCATCATCTATTTCGTACAAGACATGCTAATGTATTTCTGAGATATCTTAGTCCAGTATTTGAATGAGTACTTGCAAAAATGTTCGCGCCTTAAAGTTTCGTACAATTCTAATCTTCTCTACCGGCATACATAAAGGCCATTTTCCTTTCAAAACAAATGAAACGGAAAACTTGTGAAAAGAAACCGCACATCTATAAAATAATTTAAACGTCAACTTTCATTCGCTTGTCATACCATACATAGTTGTAATCCACTCTCTAATAAATTCGCGTAACTAAAAATAACACTATCCAAACATTAATTGCGCTTGGGAGCATTTAACTTAATCTCTTAATAAAGAAGTAAATATAACATAATTTTGTGTTTACACATGACGTTTACAGTCTCATTCTGCTTTGTTTTTTCAGCGGTTGTCTTCAAATTATGATATTGGACGAACCAAATAGACATCACTTCTAAATAATAAATTTTAAATATACAGGGTAAATACTTTAAAGCCGATCATAGTCCGTGAACACGGGAAAATAGTTTTTCGCCTACTGTTATTGCTCTTCGTTCCAACTGACAATGATTGTGGTCAGGGTTGGAAAAAATCATAATTTATTTAAAAAAAATCAAAAATCACATTGATTAAAAAAATCAAATAAATCATTAACTAAAACTGTTATAATTACCCCTTAACCTTAAAATTAATTTTAACAAAAACTTGATACGTATTTCGAGAACTAAGTTCTCATCATCAGTAATACAACAAGTGAAAGTTAAACAGAGTAGTCAAGATTACTCAACATGTCAACCATACCAGAGGTCCTAACAACTCTTAGAGAATTTTAAGGTTAAGGATTAATTATAATAGTTTTAGTTAAATTTAACCTTAGACTCCATCAATTATTAATTTTTAAATAAATCATTATTTTTTATTTTTTTTATATTTTTATAGATCTGTTGGTGTTATTGCACTTTTTAATTGTTTTAAAAGCAATAACTATTTAGTTTTATAAACGAAAACGATATTTGTAATAAAATCCCAAAGAATGCATTTGAATTTTTGCTTGTACGTATATAATGTGTTAACGCGCGCCTGTTTAAACTTTAAACTTGAACCATGTAAAACGCTTAAAACGGATATTTCATTTTACGTTTATTTCATGACAAGAACCTATTATATCAATAAATTTACACTTTAATTCTAAAATTATTAGGGCAGAATTTGCAAATATAAGACAATTTTACCATTGTGTTTCCTATGGTTCATAACAAAAGTATATATTTTATCATAGTAGAATTTTCTTTTTGTTAATTCTGTACGTATCTAAAATAATTTAAAACTATTGATTTAAATCAATGATTTAAAAAAAACAGTTGATTTAAATCATAATTTAAATCAGGCCAACCCAGATTGTGGTATCAATAAAAAGATTTAAAAAATTCTGCATTAAATGACAACAAATACATGTAAATTATGTCATATTTTAGGCCCTTAAATTCATTTTTAAAATGATTCAATTTCGTATTAGCAATAAAGTAAAGTTTATACGGATTTTTTATTAACATACCCTTAACATTTTTGATAATAAATAGTTTAACTGCAAAATTATAGTATACCGAGATATAATTTACTAGACTTTCCCAAATCTTACACCAAACAAAATAACTAAATTACCGATCTGTTTGACTAATTTATGCTGGAACAATTCAAAACTTTTAATTAACTGTATAGATTTCTTGCATAACAATTAATTAAGGAACTGTAGCAACTTCACGTTATGTTTTCAATTAGAAATCTTTGGTTTACGTACAATAGGGGATTACAGCTCAATCGAATTAAGAGATATTAGTAAAATAGTGAAATAATGAATATCAATAAAGAAATAAAATGATATAATTGAAATACTTCGGAAATAAGTGGGTTTTTGTTTTAACAGCTTGTCACTCATATGAATTCCATAATATATATATATATATATATATATATATATATATATATATATATATATATATATATATATATATATATATATATATAAATATACATTCATCTTAATCTACTATTTACAATACATTCCTGATACGGTTGTGCGAATGTTTGACAATTCACAGGTTTAAACGTAGTGGTAGTTTAGATACACCCCACACCTAACATGTGATGCGGGTCTCATACACAAGCCTATGAGAATATAACTCAAGAAAAGATTGTATAGACTGGCAGGTTTGTAGGCCAGCCGTGGTGTAGATGGTAACACACAACAGTACAAATGTTGAGATCGTGCATTCTTTTAAAAAATCATATAAAAATATACATTCATCTTATATATATATATATATATATATATATATATATATATATATATATATATATATATATATATATTATTTTGATTGGCGACTCAAAGACCACCTATAAATATGTAACGAATACCGAGTTAGGGGGTGGAGTCTACTACCAATGGAAGTAGACAAATTCAAATAGCGGACACGTGGCTACCAGTCCAGTATTACAATTTTCAAACAGTTTTTATTTTAATATAAATTTCTTACATTAAACTTAATAATTTTGATACAATTGCAATTATAAAGCATATGTAGACTTGTACTGTGTTATAATATTAATTTGTTTTTTATAAATATAATTATAAATTAGCATATATTTCAAGAACATTTTAGATCCACGAAGAAAACAGTTTTATATAAAAACTTATATTCGTGATGTCACATCTATATTTTCAAACGTCGGGGGTCATAACTCGCTTATTAATAGGATTTTTTTACCGGATTTTCACCAATAGTCTAAGTTTTACTTATACTTTCTGATGAAATTATTTTAAAAAATCGTGGAATCCCCTATTATGATTTTATCCATATTTATTTTTAATCGTCCTTTATTAAAAACACATAATATAGTTTATATCTTACTAACTTGTTTCTTTCTTTTTTGTAGGTGAGTGTCCAATAATATTCGCCACTGCAGTATTTCGCTCACAGTAAGTTAAACGTTTTAAACTCTATTCTCTTGCGCGTAACTCTTGCTCGTGGAAGGACATTTAAAGTCCTATAACTTTGTAACTGAGCTAGCCGGTAGCGACATTTTAATTGAACATATGAGTAACATTATCTCGCTACCGGAGGAATTATGAGGTGCATTGTTCGTTGGACAATGCGCCGCGTGCAGTCTGGTTAATCACATTGTCGGCAAAGCACCAGATAGCTTTAAATCAATTTGAATAAGGGAATAAATATCTGGATCAATTATGGCTACCGAAGAAGAGGAGTCGTTTATCTTACAACAGATGCTGCTGTAAACAAAACCTAAGGAAATGTTTTTCTGTTGTTTTTTAAGCTGAGTTAGTTTTAGGTAAGTGTGAGTGTGAAGGGAATTAATTAGAGATACAAACACGTATGAGGAGCGTTCATTTTATCCTTCCTAAGACCAGGTTGGGTATTTTTGTACCCCAGTGACAGTTTTTTCTTATAAATTTTCAATTCCGGGTTTTATAATAGGTATTATGCTTCTAGGAATACCAAAAAAGACACTTCTACGAGTTAAATGCATTATACGTTGCCTAAATTAATTTATCTTGATTTATTTACAGTTAACAACTGAATTTGATCTACATTTTCTTATTATTATTTTCACTTGAATAAATGTTTGAAACACTATCTATTGCTATTTCTTTCATAATTCATACTTGAGTAAAAATTCGTCAGTTATTGATTAATTTATATGAGAATTAGAGAATTGTATCAAATAACATTTATGACAGTATTATTACAATGAAGAAATTCGTATTCTTTATTCTGGTTCTGCGTGAACGCAGATGACATTTCTGTGTAAATAAACAAATTGTTCCACTTTGTAATTTACAATAAGAATCACTTATAAAATATAAATTTAAAAATAAAAATAATTCAAATTTTAATTTAGTAATCTGTTTTTATGAAAAAACAAAGATAATTTTGGGGTGTATTCTCTAATTTATCAATTATCATGTTAATTTTAACAACCTGTTAAAATGTATTACCAATAGAAACAAATTTATTACCTGTCATTTAAATTTTATATTCAAAACTTGCCACCGTAGTTCGTATAAAATTGAAACAGGATGTTATAATTAACATGATAAGATACAAAATACACCCCATTAACTATTATATTTTTATTAAGGTCATAAAATGTTGTGTATTGACAAAATTTTATATAACATTTGAAAACGTTATTTTTATTATAACTCATCTATCTGTTTCATGTTCAATTGTTATGGTATTAATACTGGATTTTTACTTTTGTCTACAAGCTGACAGATCAAAACCACAAAGTGACCCCTATTGTATAGATCAGCGTTTCTCAACCGCTGGTCCGCGAAAATATTTCACCGATCCGCAAAAAAATATCTGACGTACTGTCTTTAATTACCCGTATCAATTAAATAGTATTCTGAAGTTACTGTATATAGCACATAAAAGTTGCGATATTTTGGATTAAAGATGAATAAGATACATCAGAAATATAAACAAATTTTACAATATTTAAATAGTTTTTCGGTAATGTCAATCATAAAAAACAAATTAAGAAACCGCCTGATCCTATAGATTTGTCTCTTCGTCTAGCTCTAGACGAATTTGGAGCCTAATATTGAATTGAATCAGTTATTGAACTTGAAAAATCATGTAAAATTACGAATGATTTTTCTCTTAACTAACTTGTAATGTTGTGATTATTTGTTTTTGTAATTAATATTTACTGAGTTTATATGCAGTTTTGAAACCGTTTTTAAAACGTTTTTAGTTTTGAAAACGCCATGTATACAGTGTCAAAACGGTTTTGAATTATCTCAAACCAAAACTAAAATTCATGGGTTGGACCTGAAAACTAGTTTCAAAACTACTCATGTAAACACTTGAAAATCAGTTTCGATACTGCGCATGCGTACAGAGCATAACGTTTCTGTTGCTTTGTGTTACTAACCTTCAAATATACTGACAGTTGTGTAGTTTTAGTGCATAGTGGTACGAAGTGTAAAAAATAATTGGAATAATAGCAAAACGAAGTATTTGGAGTGAAGAGGATCTGTCACTTACATCAGCTAAATGCGCATGCGCCGAAACTGATTTCAAATCAATTTTCAAATTTGTTTTGAAAACTGCATGTAAACAGTTTTGCATAATTTTGACTGAAAACTGAAACCATTTTGAAAACTGCATGTAAACGTAGTAATTATGTTTGTGAAGATCATTTTGTGATTTTGTACTTGATATTTCGATATAAATAATTACAATGATAATATGTGTTTCAATTTCAAAGACAAATATATGTACGGCTAGCGAATGAAAGTTGACGTTTAAATCATTTTATAGATATGGTTTCTGTTCAAATCCTAGAGATGAATAGAATTGTACGACACATTCAAGTATGAAATTTCTGCATGAACCCATTTTAATACTGGACTAAGAATGCAGAAAAATACATTACTATGTCTTGCTGAAAATAGAAGGGCGACTAGGGTAACTGAATATCAAAACAGGGGTGTGTTTAAAATATTTTAAACATTTTTCGTCTATGTTGATTATTGGTATTTTCAAATAAGAAAACGCTTACTAGCGGCGAATATTAAAACTACACACAGTGGTATAAATTTGACATTTACATGAAACTACAACTATATGACTACAAAAACTGTATTATATATACTTGAATTACAAATAAAAAATACTAATAAATGAGAAAACAATACGAAAACTAAAGAAACAGAGTTGACAACAATACGACACTTATAAATGTCAACAAAATGTGTACCATTGTTTAATGCGATCAGCGCCATCTCTTGATACTAGAAAATCTCAATAACAAAATATTTTGATCTTTAAACTATTTAGTTTGGCAATTCTATGAAATAGGATAATTTTTAATTTCCTGTAACAGTAATTCCGATTCGAGGGTTGCTTACACCTGAGACGAACGAACCAGAATTTGCGGTATTAAATTTTTTAAATACATCCCTGAATCCTGTTGCTAAGGTCATTTTATATGCCTCCTAATATTCCAGTGGTATTGAGTACAATTCTACTCTTCTGTAACGGAATACGTAAGGGTCAGTTTCCTTTCAAATCAAATATAGGGAAATGTTTTCAAAAGAAACCACACCTATTAAATAATCTAAACGTCAACTTTCTTTCGCTAGTCATACTATACTGTCATTTTATGTAGTAAAATGTTACTATATTAGAAAATAGGTAAACATTATTCATAGTAGCATATAATGACCTGTCCACGTAAAATAATCCGAAATTTTACCAGTTCGCGATGAGAAAAAGGTTGAGAAACAATGGTTTAGATTATAAGCCGAAATGATTAATTTTAAGGTGTTAACAATTCTTTCAACGCCGACGTTTCGGTACACACTTTTAAACTTGAATAGTTATGATGTATAACACACTAAATTGAAATTATTTGGTAAATATAATTACGAATACCTAGTATAAAAATGTGTTTATATTCGTTCACTCTGATATGATAAATTTTAACCCACGATTGAACGGATACATTACAACACTGTTGTAATTGGTTCTTGATTCGTCAAGGATCAAAAAGGATGTCAAGTTGTCAGGTCGTCAATAATTAATTATAACGTATTTCTTGCGTGATTAGCAATATGGGTTGTATGTAAATGTCCTGCGGCTGTGGATAGGGGTAGGAGAAATTCCAGGGCGTTTTGATGCGAGTTAATTGGTGGCGAGCGATCGGCGATCCGATCGGTCGCATGAAATAATTACCGTCCCGTCCTCGTTGGCCGATCTCCATCCACTCGCTATTAATTCTCTCTCAGCCCAGCAGCTTTAACGACTCCGAAATCAACCACAACGCTGTCTAATCGACGCGAGCACTCCCACATTCACACGAGGATACACCACGGAGATAGATTTGCTACCCTATGCAATTCTTATTAATACAAAATTCTTTCACACTGTATTCGTGCACTGAAAAGTACAGTTCAAAGAAGTCTTGTATACAGAATACAGATCTTAGAAATTGTATTATTTTCTTTCTATGTACATATACCATGTTTATTTCTTTGTTGCCAGGTGCTAGTTACTTGAATTAAAATCAGTTTACTGAGTTCAAATAATACGACAGTTGCGAATTATCAAATGACTAAGCTTTCTATGACAAAATGACTACAATGAAATACTCATCGTATGTTCTATAGTGAAATCTGCATATAAAAACTTGGGTTTCGTAATGCGCTGTTCTCAAACATTTACTAAAATATCTACGATAAAGAAGTTGTATTTCGCTTACGTACGATCAAAATTGGAATATTGTATTCAAGTTTGGAATCCAATTTATAATAAATATATTGATTTAATTGAATCTATCCAACGTAAATTTGTAAAATATTTCAAACTTAATAAGCGGTATCCTACTTTTGATTATGATTATAACGTCTTACTTTTCGAACAACATCTTCTATCTTTAGATACTCGTAGAAAAATTCATTCCTGTATTTATCTATACAAATTAACATCATATCTGATCCAGTCACTCTTGCTTCAATTTCTATATCTGTACTCAGAATAACTTCTAGAAACACCCGTACATTTTACTGCAGAACATCTCGTACAAATTATGAGCAAAAATCTCCTATAAAAACTATGTGTTCTACTCTCAATTCTGTATCTAGTACGCTTGACATTTTTGGTGACTACATTGCTAAGTTTGAGAGGCTTAATTCAACAATTTTTATTAAAGCAATAAATGGTGTCTTTTGTTTGAGTACTGTTTCATTAAGTAATTACTGTTTGTGATCTGTAACAACATATACTTCTCTGATTTTTGTATTATTTTTAAGTGTCTATTATGTGTTCATTCTTGCTTGTGACAATTTTTGTTATTATTGTGTAAAACCGACCTGTAATTGGGATCTTAGTATCCTGTTGGTCTTGGTTAAAAATAAATAAATAAATAAATAAATCATGATTATGCAAGCCTAAAAATACTTCGTAAATACGATAGTTATAGGTACCGACTCCAAAAATTGTAAAACGATTAACGACTTTGTACAGTTTGTAAAATATATTAATATAATTCATGATATGTGTACAACGGTTTCTGCTCCTGTATTGTCATTATTGTATAGTACAAAACCACAAAACTCGCACACGCAAAACAACGGCCGTTATGCTCGTTTTTGAAATTGAAATTTTCCTAAATTTACCTTAATATAATCTAACCGGGCGCACAAACCTCGCGCACACCAAACTTAGAGTATTATACTTATTTTTTGGAAAGTATATTACGACCCGAGATTTGCGGGCGGGAGTTCTGCAAGTTAAGATCATATTAAGGTATGTTCAGAAAAATTGCATAAAAGTTTTGAACACATTTCACGAACTATGCAAGGACGTTATATAATTCGCGGAATGAGCATTCCGCGTATTAATTTTTTTTATAACAAATATAATGTGCCACACGCTTACGGTATAAGTTGTTCGTTAGGGTGTGTAGCACACTATTTTTTCACATTTTTATGTTTTTTATAAGTTTTACGACTTTGTTATAATGTGTTTAACAATTATATTTTTATGACGACTATTTCCATGTTTAATAAATATATTATACATATATTATAAATACTATGTACAGTACATTTATATTAACTTTCATCTCCTGAAGAAGACCCATGTGGGGTCAAAACTGTCGAGACTAATCACAAACCTTTTCATTTCATTTCGTGGAGTTTATTATTAAATAATACATTAAATTATATTATTAAAAATTCAATCTTATATTAAAACGTTTCATAAAAATTACATGAAAATAAAATTAACCTATTTCCAGTAAATTGTTTATAAAATTCTGTAATACGCTGTTTTTTATTTTTGTATGTGATCGTTGAGTAGAATTTAGTAGATATGCCATTAAAAGACCGTACCGTAATGCATCGTCGTCTATCAAGATCTGTCTCTGAAAAGAGTTGCATTTCTAAAAATATGTGTATAAGACGCGGTGATATTTATGTTGTTGGATTGCAAGAGGAGTGCGTTTGTGTAATTACAACTCCATTAAACGCTTTATCGCTCTTCCTCTTGGTTGCACAAGGCAAGACTGTCGTTACGTTCCCCTAATGTACCAAAAGACTTTCTGAGTTTCTGCAGCTTAACTCCCAAAACGTCATTTCACATAAATATGAAAAAGGAAATAGTTACTTTGCATTTACTAAATTCATATTCTACAGTTGATCGAAGATCACATTTATACTTCTATAGCTTAATGTAGGAACATTCAATGACAATTTTTGACACAAATAATCGATATACTCGTAGACATATCAGTAGGTAAATCTTAAATGGCCATATGGCAATAGCTAAGTGCTATGCACATTTTGAATCACAGAATTACTGACATTTGTAATCAACATTAGTGGTATAAAATATCACATTAGATACGGCAAAGTACTCCCGGAACATTGAAATTTTGTTAGGACGATTAAAATTTTATTTCACTTCATTGTCGTGACTTCTTAACTTCCCTAATTTGAGTACCAATAAATATACAATGGAAGTCAGACTTAAACTGTAATAAAATAACCACATAGTAGCACATTTAAATAGAAATCTATAAGAATACACTTTTGCATGTATCGAAAGACCAATATTGTGTTGGGTTATTGAAGATCCTATATAACTGTTCTCAAACTCTCGCCAATAACGCAACAATATATTGTTGTCTCGTTACCAGCAACAGAAGAAGAAGTATTTAACTGTCACAATGTGGTTATTTTATTACAGTGTAAGTACGGCTTATATTGTATATTTATTGGTATCCAAATTAGGGAAGTTGTGAAATTAGGAAAATAAAAGTAAAGTGTAATGCGCAATACATCTGTTCGAAGAAATTAGTAAATAAAAAATTAAAAAAATAAGCAATTGATCGTTATTTTATGAGAACACTTGACCAGTTGTTCGCTTTAACCTTTCGAATGCACGACCTATTTTTTATGACCCCATCAACGTTTTAATTTTTAATATTAATAATACAGAGTGATCCAGAATTATTGAATGTCACGTGACTTGAAAAAGTTCTAATTATGATCAAAATTATCTTTCACGGAAAAATATTAGTATCAATTTTACCGGCAATGTCAAATTATGTTTCCTATATTACCGACATTTGGAAAAGTCAGCGGCGTCCTGTATTTGAATTTTTTGACATACAGTTTGTTTTTACCTTTTATAAATAAACTGTTATTTATTCAAATCATTACGTTAGAATGGTTGTTTATGGAAGAACATGACAAGTTTGTTTTGGAAGTATATATTCTTATTGCGAAGAATGATGAAAATGAGTGTAAACAGGTACGCCAATGCAATCTGTCAATCGTATTTTACTATTACAACGATGCGGCAAACAAAAAATCAGAAAGAGGCGGAACCTTCAATCATTCTGGATCACTTTGTATTAACGGAATGGAGATAAAAGAACAAGTGGTTATACAACTTAATATTTATTTATTGCAATCCAGAAAATGAATCTATCCTTTTTGTAACAATATATCTTGCAATATTTATTTCTTGAACATTTGGAAGATTTATATATATATATATATATATATATATATATATATATATATATATATATATATATATATATATATATATATATTTAGATGAAAGACTTCTGCTAAGTTGGATCTGCAGCTAATTTGACACCCATTGTTGTATTGGGTACTTTTTTGAATGCCAGAACACCATTCCGGAACTTTTTTCAGGAATATTTTGAATCAAAGTATACAGGGTGTCCCAGGAAGAGCTTACGCTACCGTTATTTTTAAAATTACTCAATATTATTTTACGAAATTTAGGGGTTTTCCGACATGCCCGTTTCGACTAAAATATTTTCAAAGTAGTAGCACTAACTTTCTTACTTTAAAAGAATGCTATATTTTCAGCAGAAAATTTTATATATAAAACCCTAAAAACATATTACTCATGGTCAACCACTTCCAGCGTAATTCATCTTTTTTGATTTTTTATCTAAAAACGGTCACTTCTTTATCATTCTATATTTCGAGAAAGAAATCGTATATCTATAATATGTAAATACAGTTTTATAAAGAAACCTTTTGTTTACACTAATATAAATTCATAATCAAAAATTTTAGAAAAATGTTATTTTTAAGTCAACGTAAAGTTGAAGTTCAAAAAGCTCAAAATCTCAAGTTTTTTTTTTAAATCGTACACCACATTTTTTATTATTTAAATGAATTCTTCGTTAAAAAATAGGGATAGTTTGTGTAGCATGTCCTATGTTGAAAGTTGATAGATTTTTATGAGGTGTTCCATTTAAAAAACTTTAATTAGAACTTTTCGAAATTCAACTTTACGTTGACGCAGAAATTTCAAAAATTGTCAATTATTAATTTATAATAGTGTGGCTTTCTTAATAAAACTGTTTTCGCAAATTATAGAAATTCGATTCCATTCTCGAAATATAGACTAATAAAGAAGTGGTCGTTTTTAGATAAAAAATCAAAAAAGTTGAATTACGCCGAAAGTGGTTGACCATAAGTAAAATGTTTTTATGGTTTCACATTTAAAATATTCTGCTGAATTCAATGGTAAAATAAAAAATATAGCATTCCATTTAAAATAAGTAAGTTAGGGTCTACTTCCAGTTAAATCGGAAATGCTACTGATTTGCAAATATTTTAGTTGAAACGGACATGTCGGAAAACCCCTAGCTACCAAATTTCGTAAAATAATATTGAATAGTTTCTAAAATAACGATAGCGTAATGTCGTCCTGGGACACGCTGTATATTAAAATTTCATTATCAACTAATTAAATTTAAAATGAAAATAATATAGTTTTGTTCAAAGTTCTTATAGAAAATTGTTAGTATTTTGATGAAATGAAAACTAATAAATACTTTTTTTAATAATGCTTTATTAAAGAAAATTAGAAAATTTAAGCGTTTCAGAACTTTTTCGTTGGAGGTAACCAATCCAATACTTTATGATTTAGCAATATATCACTGTCGACACCGTCTCGTTCCAAACTGCCTTTGACAAACAGAGGTTAAATTTTGTTACAAGAAGTGCATGTGGCGATATAGGTTGACCTCAAAACGTTATGTTTTGTTCCAATATTAGGAAAATGATTGAAATTTTGTTATAATAAATATTTGTTATATAAATGAAGTTAGGTGAAAAAGAACAGCTACAGGATTTATTTAAAAAATATATTTAAATAATTATGGAAGCTGCCACTCGAAAGTTAAATAGAAATAATGAAGGTTGCATTCAAGCTATCATCTTGCTTATAAGGTATTCAAAAGATGTCTCACGGATTAAGGACTACAGTCACAAGTACATGCAGTCACGAAATAAGTAATTGCGGTTCTTGAAACGTTGGTCCTGCTAATGGTGTCTAAATGAAAATAATATTGACTATACAATATTACAATTACAATAAGAAATGAACGGAAGGCAGAACGAATATATTAAATTAAAATTATACTACTAGCAGATGAGTAATGTCCAAAAATAAATATTCTATTGACATGCGTTTGGATTTTAAAGGAAGCTCTTATATTTGTAAAATGTTCTCTCCCTGGCCGGGATGACTTCATATTTGGAATTTTAGTGCGACGTATGTAAGGTGTAGCATGTATGTAATTTATGGAGCATTAAAAAGGTGTTGGAAGGCATGCGCCCTTTCATCCTTTCTTGCCGTATTTCACTGCGGCCCGCCTTCCAACTCTTCGTGGCATGTTTATCACCTTCGGTACCTATACATACTCCTCAATCAATCAGGTAAACTTATAGCACATTACAACCCCAGGACAAACATTCCAGATGTCGTCCGGCTATTAACTCTGCGTTTAATGGTTTTTTGTCCATGATGCGACGAGTTCATGATAAAAACCAAGCGATAAAGGTTAGTTTTATTCCGTCTTGTATGCAAGGCGAAAATAGGCTTCTGAAATGTCAACGGAGAACGGGAGCTTGTCTGTTACTCGTTTAACGACCCACGTTTGGGAGGAGTTGAATGGTAAATTATTCTTTATCTAAGATTTTTCTCAGATTTGGAAGATTCATTATCAATAAACGAACAGAATTACCTCTAACGTATTTTTAACTAGCAGGAAAATAACTTACTGATGGAAGAAATGCTCGTAATAAAAAAACGATTGCGGTCTTATTTATGTATTTGAAATGTTTGGTTCGGTTCGGTAATGTAACTTCGCCCGAAGAGTTTTCTTCCGACCTAGGTCATCAGTGACCGTAAATATCCCGCACATGTCTACCATATGCCGCGGTACGAGAAAAAATATCTTCTGATTAATCGGAAACGACGCGAACAACATAAACACCGCTCACTTCTCTTTTTGCCCCGGCTATTTTAACCAACTCAAAACGACATTTTCTCGTTCAACATGAAATGTTTTACATACATAGTTTACTACAATTTGGTTTCTAATTCGCTACTCAATGTCGTTATTGTGTAGTAAAGTTACAATGAATGTGTCACAGGAAATGGACATCATAAATTATTGTTGGTAATAACAAACACAGATCTACTTCCTGTGGTTCGGAGAAGCAACTGTGGTTTGTAATGACCGTTTTATGAGATTTAGTAATAAAACAACCGTTTGTGGTTGCCAAAATGATAGCATTCAAAGAAAGAAATATTTTCATCAAAACTTAAATGTTGACAATGAACAGCAGTTGTCAATTGTTCTTTTAATAAATTCAACACTTAAAAACTATTTAAAAATCGTTACTGTGTTTAATTTATTCACAATTTGTGGAAACATATACATATAAGTGCGTTAAATGTTGTCGGCTCCGGTTGCTCAATGGTTAGAGCAACGGCTCTCAGTCATGAGTATGCTAGGGGTCCTGGGTTCGAATCCCACTAAGGCATGGATGTTTGTATATGTAAACCTCTCTGTAATTGGGATTCAATCCTGTTGAGAGGTTTTTTTTTAAAAAAATGTTTGTTGTTCTGAAGATCCAAATTCATATCTATGCAGAGTCATAACTTAAGAATTGGAAATAATTTTCAAATCTTACAATAGTGTTCTCTTTGATTCTCCTTTAAAAACTATTTAAAAATCGTTAATATGTTTAATTTATTCACAATTTGTGTGATATATAAGTGCGTTAAATGATCGCTTCTTGTTCTGAAGATACAAATTCATGTGTGCAGAGTCAAAACTTAAGAATTGGAAATAATTTTCAAATCGTACAATAGTGATCTTTTTGATACAGCTTTAAAAATTATTTTAAAATCATTACTGTGTTTAATTTATTCACAATTTGTGGGAACATATACATATAAGTGCATTAAATGTTTGCTTGTTGTTCTGAAGATCCAAATGTATATCTGTGCAGAGTCAAAACTTAAGAATTGGAAATAATTTTCAAATTTGAGCTTTGAGCAATCTAATAAGTGCCTTCTATATTAAAAATCTAAAAATATATCGTCATTAATAAAATCTAAAAATTAACGAGGCAGATTGGTATATCCAAATTTATGAAATGTACTCGTATTATTATTTATCCATACCATAGTCGAGACGTTTCCCATTTTTATTTAGAATTTATTAGTATAAAATATAGACCTTTTCTTTTACACTTAACACATTATGTAGGTATGGTATGACCACTTGAACCCGTAATTTATTGAATAATTGTCATATATATGTAATAGATTAGAGATTAAACCATGTTCATGGTTTCATATCTCACAAAAATTCCGTTATTTTTTGCGAGTTCATCATTTTAATTATATACTTACATCATTAAAATTTGTCCAGTATTATGTATAATTTCTTAAATTCATAAGCAAAACTGTTAACAATAATCAATTTAGAATAAATTTCATAATAATCATTAGGTCTATTGTGAAGCTTGACAATCTAATCTATACCAGTAAATTTTCTCAATGAGCCGATTTTACATTTTTTAAAAGTATTTTAAATGAAAACTTATGCCACATTTTTCTTAATAATAATTTGTTGTTATTTTCACAAATAATTAAATAAAAAGATTGTCTATCCTTGTCAGTTAGTGTAAGAATTTCCCTCCCGCTATTTCCCTTTCCCGTTCTACGCCTATAAAATCAAAGCAAACCGGCGCTTGCGCAGAGGTATTCTTACAAACAAGTGCAGTTATATGCAGATATATATGTCTGCACTCGTCCAATGTCAGTCTCACAAATTTCATTCCCACCAGCAATAAATTTTACTTTTATAGGTATATTCAAATTACACAGCATGTCATTCATAGCCAATGCTGGCAATAGGAAAACAATTTGTTTATCACTTTAGCAACGTTGCAAGACTTCCATACAGAATTGTGGTGAACAAGCATTCACGACATTTTTTAATTTAAGTACGTTATTGTAATGAGTTTTTGCACATGCAATTTTTTTTAAAAGTTTCCATTCGTGATTGGCAATATGGAAATAGTGTAATACATTTATTCTTTTCAAAAGACAGAACATATGTGATTTTTGATGGAATTTTTGCATGTATTAAAACATATATATACAGAGTTTTCATTTTAAGCGTTTCACTATTGCTATCTCGAGAACCGTAAGAGATACGAAGTCGGTTAAATTAGCAAACAATTTCTATATTATAAGACTATTAAAATGAGCATTTCAAATTTTTTTCAACCAGTGGTTCTCAAAATACATAATTCAACTTTTTAATTTTAAATGAGAACCTACTTTTTTATTCACTTATTCGATTCAGCATTTTTTTTCTGAATACAACAATATAAAATGTTTATACCCTTACGTAACTAAAAAATCTGATGTGGCCAGCACATTACCTTCCGTCAGATCTATGTATTTTGTAAAAATTTCATACGGAAAGTTCCTTGCTAAATTAAATATTCTATTTCTTGTACATTACCTTCCCGCAGTTGCATGTATTTTATGCAAATTTCATACAGAAAATTATTATTTTGTGACGTTTTCTATATACAGTGTAATGTATCTGCAGAAATAAAAGATTTATTATTATTATTATTTCTTGTACATTACCTTAAAGCAGTTGTATGTATTTATACAAATTCCATACACAAAGCAAAAGATCCTATATTTCCAGTAAAAATTATAAGACAAACACACTATGTCAATTTCACTTGACACTGACATCTTTCAATCAGAATTTTCTTAATATAGTAGCTGTTTCCACAGCTATGGCTACTTTATGAAATTTAATTTCTTTATAATTTTTTAACTCTATATCCATTTAATATTAAGTATAAAATGCTGTCAAATTGTATAGAGAATAAAATATTCTTTAATATTTATAATAACATCAATTGTGAAAAAATTATATTTAACATAGTTTTTTCAAGAAAAACTGTTAAAATCTTCAAATGATGTTACTTCCGGTTGACCAATTGTAACCAAAATCTAATCAGCTCTTCATATGGATGTAACAAAGAAGTACACGAAAAAATTATAATTTTTGTAACTGTAGTATTAGAGTTATCGCAGACGAAAATTTTGTTACACACACACATCCACACACACATCCACACACACACACATACATACAGACATCGTAAAAATAGTAAATTCGTATTCTAGGGACCCTAAAACGTGCTTATTGATTAAAAACTCATCATCGAATTTTTTGACCAAAGACAATACCTTCCTTACCTAAAGGTGACGGAAGGTAAAAAACATGTGAAAGTAGTTCGTTTATGAATTTTCTTGTTTTCTTTTGTGTTAAAATGAATTTTACGAAATTTTCATATTATCTCTGAAAAATACTGTTGCTGCAAAGAATATGTATAAGGAATGTTATCCTGAGCGGCGAGTTCCTTGTCGTCAGTATTTTAGAAAATTAGAATTAGCACTGCGCGCTAATACGGATGCATTCGTATCGAAGCGAGTTAGCGTACAAGCATCTAAATCGCCCAAACAATGATTAAAACAAAATATTCAATTGTTTTTGTCATGGCACTCTGATTACATGTTGAAATAAATATGAAAATAATAATTTTTCTTTTGCATTTTTCTCGTTTTTTTCGTTATGTAAGGGTATAAACATTTTATATCGTTGTATTCAGAAAAAAAATGCTGAATCGGATAGGCGAATAAAAAAGTAGGTTCTCATTTAAAATTAAAAAGTTGAATTCTGTATTTTGAGAACCACTGGTTGAAAAAAATTTTTAAATGCTCATTTTAATAGCCTTATAATATAGAAATTGTTTGCTAATTTAACCGACTTCGTATCTCTTACGGTTCTCGAGATAGCAATAGTGAAACTCTTAAATTGAACACCCTGTATATACACAGTGTGAACACTGAAAACCATGACATAAACGTTTAACATGTGAAAACAGTTTTTTTACAAATATCATCTGTCCCGCAATACCATAGTGGGAGTTTTTGATATGGTTGGATAGAATATTTAATTTGGTATCTAAATACTCCTAATTTAATGGCTTATTATTGAAATATTTCAAAAGTATAGTTCACAGTTATTGTTAATTTATTAAAAACAGTAATCATGGAAATGTATTCTGTAGTTGAATTGGTTAGATCGGGGCATCGTAATAATTATTTAATTTTTGGTTCAAATCCTGCCCGCCTCATATTTTTATTTTATTTTGTAAAACGTATTATTTAAAAAATTACAAAATTAAAATATAAATTGTTTAGTAAATCAAGTATTTTATAGAATTCACTATTTTTTTTTAAATTAATTTTAATTTTATAAGGTACTTTAGGTACAATAATTTTTTTATTTCATTTCTCGTAGATTTATTCTATAAAATACTTGATTTACCAAACAATTTAGATTTTAATTTTATAACTTATTTAATAATACATTTTACAAAATAAATAAAAATATAAAAATAAGGCGGACCGGATTTGAACTTGTGAATAATTATTACGGTGCCCCGGTCTAACCAATTCAGCTACTGAATACGTTTCCATGATTACTGTTTTTAATAAATTATAAGTAATAACTGTCAAATTGCATTATTCTTTTGCAAATATTTCAATAATAAGCCATTAAATTAGGAGTATTTAGGTACTCTTCGATGCCAAATTAAATAATCTTTCTAATTATATCAAATACTCCCACTATAGTCTTGCGGGATAGATGATATTTAAAAAAAACTGTTTTCCTATGTTAAATGCCTATGGGCCTATGTCACGGTTTTCAATGTTCACACTGACATTGTTTTTTTTTTTTATAAGATATTTACAACTATTTAATTTTCGTAATAATCCCAAACCACTAAAAATTTAGAATATCTAATTCTTTTACTTGCAACAACTTTTTTTTCGCCCCAAGCCCAGGAAAGTACGTAAGGATGCCTGTCTGAGTTGAACGTTGTAAAGTTAGCTTTCATAAAGATAACTCTATTTTGACATTTTGTGGTGTAAAGTTACTTTTACTAGCGTCTTGCTGTAGTAAATTTTAAATTATTTGGCGTTGCTGTTCTACTAATGAGTGATTCTTTTTCAAATTTAGTTACTGTCGCCTGTTTAGAAATATAACTTCATCGTATAGTTAGGTATTATATTATTTGCGTCCCAAAGTAACACAGTTCTTATTCTGAGTACAGAAGCAAGCAGTCATTATTACTTGACGTTATAATTATAGTGCTAGTGCAGCTTTTGTCTGATGTCTATGTCTATTATACATGATATAGAAGTCGTGTCCCAACAACTGTTAACAAAACATACTAATATATTCAGCTGGTTCAAAATTCATTATAATTGTAGGTCCTATTAATGATTGTATTCTGAATTCTGACAACCTAATTGCAAACAAATAAAAATTGTTAAGCAAAACAATAGAAATTCCTGCTCCAAACCTGATGAAATCGTAGGTTGATTCTGAATAGAATACGCTTCATTCTTGTCCCAGATTCCTCAAAGGAGTTAAGCAATTTATTTATGAATGTAATTTTCTAAACTTAGTTTGGTAAAAGCCCAGATGATATATTCTCCTTCCTATTTTTGACTTTGGATATTTCCTTTAGAAAAAGCCTTGTTCATGTAAACGTATGTAGCTGTTGAAGGATGAATAGTATTTACGAGGTATAAATTCCGTGATAGTCAGACCACCAACACAAACATGAGCCTAAACAGCCCGACTCTACCCAACTCTGTCCGTAAATCTGTAAATACTCTCGCAGCTGTTGCGGCACACGTGGAGTCGGTAAATTAGCGGCCTGCATTGCGGACAATACAACCGCACGCAGGATCTTCATCACCCTACCCCGTGGTCATTTATGTCATCGTTTGTCTTCAGAAACACAGGAACAACAATCTCTCAACGATTTTTCATCTCCTCGTTACGCAAAGATCACTAAACAGACTAATGAGCCAAGGGGAATTCTCTAACGCGAAATTTGACGGAGGTGTAAGTAACACAGAAACTTTTAAACAGTGAGTTTTCATTATAAAAATAATTAAAACAATGAAACCGATTGCTTTTTGTGTAGATTGATGTAAATAATAAATGACAAAATTTAATTATTTATTATAACATGCATTGTTTATTTTATTTTTGATTGTTTACAAATTACAATTTGTCTGTTTTTGTTTTAGTTTAATCCAAGAACAAACAATATTTTGATTATTTTTGATATGTATGCCGTTATTTTTCGTTTTATCAAACTCTTTCATAGACCTCTGAAAGCAATGTTTGAGATTTATTACAGCTATTCAAAGAAATAGTCTGTTACGTATTATAAAAATTAAAATTTAGGACGAGCAAGAAGTTATCCCGTTTAAATTCGGAAATATAAATTTAAAATATGAAAATAAAGTTGGTTATTATAAGAATTCTTTTTGGACAACTTTGTAATTCTAATAATTATGTATGTTACAAGGGATATAGGCACCATTTAGCATTCCAGTACGATTTTGCGCCCGAGTGATAGCGAGGGCTGGCCAATAAGTTCGAAGGTGGTCAAATGTATTCCCGATCATTTAATTTTTATACCTTAAAATATTGATTCACTGAAAAAAAAGAATCTCAGTATTTAAGAAGAATAATGCTGCCATCTGTCACATTTGACACATCATTGGTAGCCTTTAATACCAAAAACCAGTATTTTGATTCCGGGTACACCATGGTTCCTGAATATTTTCATTCATTTCGGGACAGATTGACATTGAATCATATAACATTTAAAATTGACACAACCCAACAAAAATAAGAATCTGGAGTGGCCAACACAATATCTCCCGCCATTTATAGCGCGAGTCACAAAAAAGATTAAGTTAATCCTTATTTTTGGATTAGCGAATTTTAATCTAATTTTGACAGTTTATTTCTTAAAATATAGTCTAATCTAATCCAAGTAACTACCTTTTTTGAAACCCCTCAACAGGATTAAATCCCAATTACAGAGTGGGTTCACATTCACACACATACATGCCTTAGTGGGATTCGAACCCAGAGCCCCGAGGGCACTCATGACATGAGGCGTTGCTCTAACCATTGAGCCACCGGAGCTATAATAAAATGAAGATTAACTTTTAAATACCGAGATAGAATAGAATTCACTAATCCAAAAATGAGGATTAGCTTAAACATTTTTGTGAATCGTTAATTTTTAATTATCTAAATACATACCTACATATTTACTTACGCTGGAAACTGTATTGAATTCCTTTTCTACTGTTCTATTTATTTTTTTCTTTTATAACGTTACTAATATTATTTTGAAATGATTATTTCTTTGATAGTGATATTTATCTGTCAGTTGCATAAATTTGAATAACTGCGTTTTGTTTGTTTAAAGCGTAGGATCTGGGATTTAAATTATAGATAATTTTATAAATTTATCCATAAAATATATAGTAAAAGTATTAATGCAAATCTATAGAAAATTTAATAATCTTTAATTATTATAATAATAATAATCTCGAAAAGGTATTTATCGAAGAAAACTATTTTGAGCTTCTAGTAAAGTGCCATTGCCGGTTATCCGATTTTCATCAAAATCTAATGGGCTCTTTCCATTGCAGAAGAAGTTCGAAATACAAGGTTTCAAAATTTTCTGAATGATAGTATTTGAGTTAGAGTGGAGGATCCACACATACATACAGACTTTATCGTGAAAATGTTAAAATTGGATTCTAGGGACCTTAAAACGTGGTCATTTACCAAAATCTCGATATGCGATTTTTAGCACACTCCCTATACCTCCCTTACCAAGGGTAGCGTGAGGTAAAAATTAACCAAAAGAACGAGAATGCCAATAAAAATAACACAATCAACAATACATCAAATATAAATAATGTTTTCATACTTACGTACATACATACATACATACATACATAAAATCACGCATTTCCCACTTAGTGGGTTAGCACGTCTATAATAATTATCAGTAATACCACTAAATATGCGGTTTAGAGATTTGACATTGATGGATATCGTTTGATTTTGTTAAGATGATGTTTGAAAGTAGCGGTAGTGGGGGTAAAAATACCACAGAAACCAGGATTATTTAGTGGTTGCCGCCGTGATCCGACTTTTTACCAACTTTTTGCAGAAATCGCGTTCCTAATTGAAACCGGTAAATAATTTCAGGACTTATGGAACACAAAACCGTAAATCTGGTCGAACCGGTTACGGCACGGAACGTACTATAAGTGGTAATATTTATGAAATGAGGACAATTTGATAGAAATTAAATTCATCATAAAATATAAACATGAGCAAATATTTGACCCAAGTTTAAAATATCTAACTGCTGGTATTTCACAATGAGGGAGGTAAGTCCAGTTGCTTAGGGAAGTAGGACAATACTAACATCCCGTCGTTAGTGGGAAAAATTCATTTTTAACCAAGTACCAAGTTATAATTTTTAAATCAAAATTCATAATTCTACATATGTAATATGTAAATTCAATGTATCATAAATTCGTCTTGTTAGTTGTAAATATTGAATAAGGAAAAATAAATTACCAGAACAATAGTAATTCGTCGGTTATGAGTGGAGGTATAGGCACCTACATAGATATAATATTTCAATTTTGACCAAACTTATTGAACAAAATAACAACCAACCTAAACGTTTTTTTTTTATATTTGTTCACCCGAATGTAATTGGCCCTTTACCCCAGTTAGAGACAAATTAGCTCGTCAATATGTCCACCGTTCACGGTTTTACCCGAATCAGCATTTTAATTCTCTATCTCTTGCTGCTGCTGGCTGAGTGGCTGGTAGTTCGTCATTATGAAAGAGATGTTAAGTGTTTGCTGTGACAACATGCTAGTTCTGCTAGTAAGTGAGATTCCGCGTAACTCCTCAGCTGAATCATAATTGATTAGGTAGTTTGGTGTGTGCAGATAAGATTAGCGCTCGCGTAGGTAGATAGTCGCACAATATCTCTACAAGGTGAACGCATTTGCATGGTGTTTATGTAGACGCCAGTACCAGTCCAAGTGTTGAGAAGCCACAAACGGCGCAGCTAATTTTACTAATAGAACTTACAAGAATTACTTATAAGCTATTTACACTCGCAAACAACTTGTAAATCATTGGTGCTTACTACTAAAGCGAATAACAAACTGGATTTATTTACAAATCCTAAAATAACATTTCTGTTGCATCTGATTTATTTCGGAAAATTTCAAACAAATACACTGCGTAATTGTAAATAATGTAATATATTTCACAACTTCATTGTGAAATAAGAGGAAAATACAACAAATTGTTGACATCGTATAGTTCGTAGTGTTATTCATAAATAATAAATAAATAAATGTATCATCACGGCTTATTACCCATATCTGGATATGCTAATCTGCTTTTATATCAGATTTCGGTATATCAAGTATAATCTCAATGCACCACAAGGGTGACTTTTGTATTACTTTACTACTATTTGAAAACTAGAAGTAAGTTTCAAGCCGCCTCGGTGGCCGAGTGAAATGAGGAAGCGTGTTACGACAGCGCTCAAAGCGACCATCGCCGCTCGGATCTTGGGGTCGTGGGTTCGATTCCTACCAGGGGCTTCGATGTTTGTGACTGTCCTTTCATCATCTCATCTCCATCAAAGCAACGTGAGCAATTGTAAAGTTACAAAAATATAATGTAAAATTGACTCATCCCCATTCATATCATCAAATTGTAATAACTTAATAAGTTTGTATACAATAAAGATTATTATTAAGTTTCAAGTATAACCTCGGTCAGAAACGAACCTGAGCCATCCGAATCACAACTGGTCACGCTATCCTATTCGCAAATCATAGATATTATATAACACAGTATTTGATGTAAAACGGACAAGAATATTTTCTTTTTCTTAACAAACTTTACGAATGTTGTGATCTGCTTATAAAGGATAGGATGTCTCCGAATTTTTGAAATTAGAAGTATCTCTTCTATATGCAAAACGCTAATAACTTTTTGTTCGTTTAATTTTAAAACTTCCGCCCAGTCTTTTTTAAACAAATCTCACGCCCACAAGTCTTTCGCGTTAGTTTATGTTAAGGTTTATTTATAGAAATATCCAAATGTAAAACTCATCACAGCGCATAAAGAATGCAATTACTAACATTATTATTATTTTCTATTCGTAAACTGTCGCGGCTCGTGGGTTTAAGATTTGGTGGGTCACATTGTAATTAATAATATAAGTTTATTAATATGAAATATAAGTCTATTTTTCTTTCTATAGACTCTGCAAAATTATTTATCACCAGATCATTTAAATCTGAGATATTTTTAATAAATGTCTTTTCTATGCTTAGCGTAGCCAACGCTACTACTAGACTGATGCCTTGGTCATTGACCGTGTGTAAGCGAATAGGGTGGTGGTTGTCTTCGTCTAACGCAAGTAAAGTTGCAATACGTTTGCCTCTGTCTGACGCATGGACATGAATATACCGTATATAACACAACGTGGTCACAATTTTAATGTGACCCACGACCCAAGCAACACACGTACTTGCACCATTCGATGTCTTGCTTTCAACACAATGTTGCCGTGTGCAAACAACGCTAGCAATACGATGGACAGAAATAAATAAATATATCATCGCGGCTTATTACCCATTTCTGGGTGTGCCAATCTGCTTTGTACACAGATATCGGAAGCGCACCGTACGGGCGCTTAACAGGCGTCACCCTCGGCGTCGCCACACGGACAATCATTGCTGGCGTGGTGAGTGCACCACAGGGGTCAATTTTGTGCCATTTTAAATTCAAAATATTTGGCGACGTTCGGGATCGAACTCGGTTCCCCAAATTCGCGACCTGACACTCAGGTACGCGGCTACGAGACCCCAGACCACCGACCAAATATCTAAACATCTAAAGGCTCCAAACAAATTATAAAAATTAAAAATTATTAAATTCAAAATATTTTATTATTTTTATTCTTTCGCTTTTTCTTTTCTACTTTGATAAATTTGGAAGGTCATTGACCAAATGGAGGAACCACCACTGCTCGTAAATAATTTTAACAAAAGGAGTACATCTTTCAATTTTGCTTACCTGTTGATAATACTCGTACCGCTTAATAACACAAGACATAAAGTACATATATTTTAATTTGCATTTGTACATACCTATGCTGTTATGTATTGTAAACTTACGTACTAAAATATTAATATTGCAAGCAAAAAAATTTTCCAAATAATATTCATAACGTGAACTTATTATCATATGTCCTGCAAAGAGCAACTTGTCAACATTAGACTTCAAACTACTTCTATTTTTTAGAGCGCAATAATGTTGGTTAATGTTCGTTTACTAATTGAACTACCTACATCTATTCCCTTAATTGGTATTTTTAAAACTTTCAGGCAAAATTTCATCTTCAATTTCCTTTAATCTTTCTTTCCTTCGTGTGAAAATAATTGGACCAGAATGGAAGTTTTTCCTCGTTGTAATTTCAATGAAATGAAAACAGTGTGCATTAATGAAACTGTCTTATTAAATTGTTGTCGAATACACGCGATCTATTCAACATTCAGCCTGAATCCAACGAATAAAATAAATAAACAAAACCGTTTACTAAGTTAGCGTGACTACAGACTGAACCCTGTATCCTTCGGTGCCAGGAACGACAGGGATCATTGACGTTCGACCCTGGAAAGAAAACAAGAATGAAAAATTTGAAGCTTTCATATATTCAAAGTTTTCGTCATACTCTTTCTTTCAAAATGACATAATAATTGATAAATAAAAGTAATATATAAATTAATCAATTATGATACTTGTTCCTCGAGCAATGTATCGTGCTGTATTCTGTAATAGTGCATTGAAAATGATCGAAAATTCTGCATGAAAATATGTGTTGCCTAGAAACTGGATTAGTTTGTTTTGATAGTATAATTACTATCAAAATAAACGAACGCAGTTTCTTACAGGCAACACATTTTGAGTGCTGAAGTTTAAGATCATTTTTAATGCACGAAATATATTTGTTAGACTATTTCCAGAACATTAAAATTCTAAAAATCATATTAAATTTTATTATTTAAATACATACTGTAGCGCCAAACATTCAAAACTGTGTTGTTACCCGCAGTCCCGATGTGTGGCAGGACTTGCTGACACGCTAAGAAATATTTCCCGCGCAATGTGAGCTATATAACTTATAATATATGCTGAGGTACAAGTTTTGTGTGTAAATAAAAGTTGTGAGTAAAATAAATATTCACTTTTGTTTTAATACATAACCAGTATTACAGATCAGAAAATCTCCGAGAAAATAAATAACCCGTAACAATACTTATTTATATGTATAATTTGGCTGTAGTATTCCAAATGGTTTTTACTGTTACCTCTTTATAATTTTCTTCGTTAATTTTACTCTTTTTGTATGCCCAGTCGATTAGAATTTTGGCGAAAACATTATCTGACGTTGTATTATCAAATTAGAATTTCATCATTTTAAACTGCTTCCACACATACGCTTTAGATCTTTTAGTACTTACAGGAATACTAAAACTATTATAATTACCCCTTAACCTTAAAATTAATTTTAATAAAAACTAGATACGTATTTCGAGAACTAAGTTCTCATCATCAGTAATACAACAAGTGAAAAGTTAAAGAGTAGTCAAGATTATTCAACATGTCAACCATGCCAGAGGTCCTAACAACTCTGAAAAACAAGGGAGAGAACTGGGATTATATATATTTTCAGAGTTGTTAGGACCTCTGGCATGGTTGACATGTTGAGTAATCTTGACTACTCTGTTTAACTTTTCACTTGTTGTATTACTGATGATGAGAACTTAGTTCTCGAAATACGTATCTAGTTTTTATTAAAATTAATTTTAAGGTTAAGGGGTAATTATAATAGTTTTAGTTAAATTTAACCTTAGACTCCATCTATTATTAACTTACAGGAATGTTTTGTCAATACTATTTTCAATACCTATTTTCATGTGAAAACGTTCCAAAGCGATTCATTTTGGTATGATTATAAATGTCAAAATCTATTTATATATAACTAATCCTTAGCAACAAAAACAAATTAGCAGCCCTACTTTTTAATGTGGATTTACTGTAAATTTCTAAGTGTCACAATGCTCAAAATTCCATTTTGTACAAAGAAAAAGATCATTTTGTTAGAAGATATCATTACAAAATAATTAATTGGGTTATTTCTATTTCACTTATCTGTTTATAATTACAAAAAAACTTTAAATATTGCTTAAATATATTTGTAATATTAGGCTGTAATTTGAGATTTTATATGATTTTATATCAGTGCAATATTCGCAGCAAATTTCTGAAAATTTTCACCTATGCTCTGTTCCATTTAAGCCATTTAGTAGATGGCACTGGCAACAGCGCAAATCTGAAGTAGCCGAAATTACATTGGGTAAACTTGTCTCTTGTCTCTAATTTCAGCCAATCAGAGAGGTCAAAACTATTCTCTATGCTCCGCAATACAGAATGGCTTAAATGGAACAAGGTGTAGTATGTAATATTCGCTGTAAGTTTGCTCTGATTGGTCCGAATATTCAAAATCTTATTTCATTGGCTATTAAATTGTTCTGGAAATATTCCATATAATTATCATCATTGACACGATAGAGCTAAGTTCTTAAATACTGAATGTATCCGGCTTTGTAATAGAGTAACAAAATTAAGTTCTTAGTCATTAATTCATGCAAAAACCTTGTTTGCCGGAAGCTGGAATACTCGAACGCAACCAGCACTACATGCATATATTTAAAACCAAATTTTAACGACGCTAGACTTGACAAGCCTGGCTCGGCACACGCCAAGTCACGCGCCATGGGAACTGCTGCCTTGCCAGTGCGAGTCTCGGCCTGACTGAGCCCTCTACTCGTATATGTAGGCATATGTATGTTTCAACTTCGGACAACAGTAATATCAACTCATCATTTATTTTCTACCAATTTCTTCTAATTCATGGTCTTCACAAACTAAACAATGGCAAACCTATACGTTGGTGCCTACTGAAAAGATAATATTTATACGACTGTATTATGTAGCACATCGCTTCTATTCAAGACCGTGGTTAAATATTTTGACAAATAGAAACAAATGTAACAAGTGACATTACGTTTTTTTCATCACAGTCACATATTTTGATTGGATAACATTGTTCGCTACGTCGTTTAATACAGAGTGATCCAGAATGATTGTATGTCACATGACTTGAAAAAGCTCTGATTATGATCAAAGTTATCTTTCACGGAAAAAAATAGTATCAGTTAACCGGCAATGTCAAATTATGTTACCAACATTTGGAAAACTCAGCGGCGTTATGTATTTACATTATTTTGACATACAGTTTGTTTTTTGAATGCGAATTGCGTTAGAATGCTTGTTTATGGAAGAACATGACAAGTTTATTTTGGAAGTATATATTTTTACTGCGAGGATTGATGAAAATGAGTGGAAATATGTACGCCAATGCAATCTGTCAATCGTATTTCACTATCACAACGATGCGGCAAACAAAAAATCAGAACGAGGCGGAACCTTAAATCATTCTGGATCACTCTGTGTAAGCGATGTGCCGAATATCGGTTAAAATTTGTAAAATAAACTCTTTCTGACCAAATTAACAAATGTAAGGTATCATTCACAACAAAAAAGAATATGGTAGCGGTAGAATTAGTGGCAGTGGTAGTAGCATGGGTAAAAGATTGAATGCGTTAGGTATAGCAAATATATTCATTCATATCCAAAAATTAAGAAAATTATACTCTGTTTTAACTATAGACTAGCTGGCGTTTCGAGCGCGACCATTTTACATGTATTAAATAAGAATTCAAATTGACATTTTTTCAGTAATTTTGTCTTGTACGTACATGTGCCATCTATCTATTTTTATTCATAATATTAACGAAGAGAACAATAACAAAACTAACGAACTACTAACTAAAATCTAAGAAAACGCGCATAACGAAAACTATGTAATATGAAATATAACGCCAAAACACTATGAAAATTATATAAATGAAAAGAACAATAATATACTTAACAAACAGAACTGAGCAGAATTTAATAATATGTAATAAATTGTGACTTTGTTGAATTTTATTTATTTTATGTCAGACGTCAAAATAATTGATACAATTGTGAAGCAAATTCAAATTTCGCGTCAATTATTTTACTGTGTAAACTCGGTTCCCGTTTGTACCAATCAGAGAACTAGAATCTTAAGCCGTATCTCAAGCAACGCTCTATAGTTAAAACGGATAGAGTATAATAGTAGCGCAGTGGCAACAGCAGCGGTAGAAGTTTGCAAACTCCAAACTTCTATGTTGCCACTACCGCTACCGCTTAAGTTTTGACGGTTTTGACATTTGTTGACATCTGGCATTTGATAAATGAGCATAACTTACCATTTTCGCTCATTTCAAAAATAATTTGTGCCCACGCATTTTCTTTTTTTTAAATTATTTTTAAATTCCCTTCTCATCCCACATAAGGTGTATTTAGAGGAGAGTAATTAATATGTTATCATCCATGTTCGTTACCTTTTGCGCAAAAATAAAATGATAGCTATAGCTGTCAACCGTGCACTGAATACATTTTCTAGCAATTTATAATGTAAAAATCCTAGAACCTATAATTTCAATAATTTTTCATTGTGAACGGAAATAATTTTTCGTTTAAAATTCGTACGCTACCGATGCCACTAATTCTTACACTGTCGCTATTCTGAATGGACCTATACTATCGTCTGCGAAATTTTTTATCTTGTTTTCTATAATACTATTCGTTTTAAATTAAAGTTTAAATATCAATGTTTGTTTTTCATTAATAACTCGATAAACCAAGGATATTTAGACAATTTTCACTTTTAATTTTCGATTTTAGCCCCCTGAATCAAATCTTAAATGCATGGTCGTCACTTTTAAAACACTTGTATTTGTTAGTATAACAATTGTTCTTCACATTGCTTCTTTTTATGTAGTTTATGTCCATAGCTGTCATCTATTCCTTATAGCAAATTTTCTTCTACTTTATTTATGTTAGCAGCCCAACGTTTATGTGACGTGCGTTGAGCGATCGGCGTTAGCTTTGAAAGAAGTAAATGACGATCATCCTTTTAATAAACGTTATCGCATGTTTGCTCAGACGTAAAAGAGAGGCAATAAATATGAGGATATTTACCTCTGAGGCGTGAGTTCTAGACCGGCTCGCGTGCCAGCCAAGATGGATTGTTGCTCTCTCCACCAATTAGGTCACTACTCCACTAATATTTGGAGGAATCGATTGTTTGATTTCCTACAGTTCCTTATGTAAATATTTGCGAGAGGAAACTTCGAAAGAATGCAGACGACGAAACAGAAAATAAAAGAGTGTAGTTCTGCAAACTTTACTAAAAATTCTTTCAAATTGTCTTGTCACGATTTGTGTGAGAATAAAGGTATTTCGTCTGAGCATAACTTTGCTTAAATTAATGTAGTTGAGTTGTAACTCCACTTTTTACAAAATATTGTTTTGTAAATGTATTATGTATTTATTATGTTCAGTGACAACTAGATTAGACCTTATTTAGAAATAAAATTTGAAGCGTAATATTTTTCTCTAAACTTTTGTTACATGTATTACTAGTAATACCTTTCAATTCCGAATGTTTTGTACAAATACTTTTATAACAAAAGAGATAAGTTTTCTTATATTTTAATTACAAAATATTTATTTGTTCGTAATATTTACTGATATTTTACTATTAATTTGTGTGTTTAATTTTTCAAAATAAATTAATTGTATATACCCTTATACTGTGTTCATTTGAGTTCAAGTGTCTGCATTAAAATTTACCTTACAATTCTTGGTGCTCAAAGAAACAGAAGTTACATAAGTTACAGGAAGCGTCTGCAAAACGGACACATTGCACAAGAAATAGAATTATTGTCATGCAACGAGTTGCAAGAAAAATTTTACTGTAAACTTCAAATACATAAGTGCACTAGAGAGTATGCCACCACAAAATGTATTATTCTCGAAGAATAATTCATTTCGTGCAGACACTAGACACTTCTTATTATGTACAACAAACAATTTTTATTGTATAGTAGGAGTAGGAGATGTGCTTAAAGTGACAGCAATTTTTTAATTTATGGACGGCTGCGCATTTGCATTGGTCCTATGCAGCACGTGAGTTGATAGAATATTCTTTTCCCAAGACTCAAACTCAATACCCTTGGGTCGCAGTACAATTCAAGGCAATCATAATACAATAACTATATAATCTTCATTTATATTATGCAATATTAGAATTCTATGATGCTGCGAAAGTAGCCTATTTTATACTCCTAACTCCTAAAACTTACACTGGCTTGCAAAAAAATCGCGTATACCTATTTTTTGCTGTATTGAGTCGATCTTGATTTTGAACTTGTCAATTTCACTAGTGTCAATTAAGATGTCAAAATTAACAGAAATTCAAATACATACTTGGTTGTTCTTTCATTTTTCCGGAATATATTTGTAATTTATCAGTACGTAAATTAAACACAATTAAGAACTAGCTTCATAATAGATCAAATAGTGATGACAGTGGCAACATTGTCAATTCTTACATTATTTACAGAGCTAAAAAATTACAAAAACTCGGTTACTTGATTTTTAAGGTGTACGCGATTTTTTTGCAAGCCAGTGTACCTAATGAAATTGATACTACATCATCATATCGTCATCGCATTGTTTTCTAAATATGATCGTTTCAATATTGTAGGTTTGTTCCAACATGCGATTTCGGACTAGTTCTATACCGGTTCGAAATAGTAATATGCGCATGCGTCGACGCGGACAAATTCTGAGCTATTTGAAGCCCAAGATATGTTGGTACGGATTGTGGATTGTTAACTGTCATTCTGTGATATTAAGTTGTTATAATGAACAATTTTTGAAAAATCACAAATGATACTGGTCCAAAACATCGTTTTTATCATCACTTGATTGTGACATCTGAAAATCACTTTCATTACTTAATTCTCTGAGAGTATTGAAATTTGTTAAAAATCAGTATAAAACAGTAAAACTATTGAAGATCAAGCAAAATTTACAACTTTAGAAATTCGCAGTTGATAAAATTTTGTTAACTACACATGTTCTGACTGTTACATGATCTAGTCCGCTGACTAGTTGACTAGTTCAAACTGGTTTGCGATTGGTCCGAACTAACGTCTAACTAGCAGTCAAAAGTCCAATTTGATTTATGTTGGAACCTCAGTTGCCTCACTACTTTTTACCGTTCTTTTTGTCGTAACTCAATGAGATAAAGTGAGACCGAAGTGAGAATAGTACCTCCCCCCTTCCCGATGCTAAGTCACCTCAAGAGGTTGTGCTTGTTGAGTTTTTAATCTTTAATAAACAGTGGGGATGAATGTTTTGCTGTCACATACAATTAGTTATTGAAAATTTTATTTGTTTATTCCTTTAATAATATTATTATTTAGTTATTTGAAGAAAATCACCGATAATATTAAAGTTATTGTGCTGGAGTTAAATAATGATTATTTAATAATGTACGTCACGTCAGATGGCCCCATATCCAGTATCAATCTAAAACTTCATGAGAAGTTAGTGCTAGGTTTGTGCTGGTTTGTGCTAGAATCTTAAAGTTTGTGCTGTTTATTTGCGCCAATTATTAACAATTGAATTGGGGAATCTGGCGTGACACTAAGAGTAAACCCCTTTTGTTTATAACAATATTTGGATAATAAGACAACACGCAGTTAGTGCTAGGTTTGTGCTGGTCAGATTCAAACTATGAAAGTTTGTGCTGTTTATTTACATCTACTATTAACAATTGAAATGGGGAATCTGGCGTGACACCAAGAGTAAACTCCTTTTGTTGAAAACAATATTAGGGTAATAGTAGCGTCAATAGTTAGTGCTAGGTTTGTGCTGCTCAGATATAAATTATAGAAGTTTGTGCTATTTATTTACATTTATTATTAACAATTAAAATGGGGAATCTAGCGTGACACCAAGAGTAAACTCATTTTGTTTAAAACAATATTCAGGTATTAATAACGTCCATAGTTAGTGCTAGGTTTGTGCTGCTCAGATACAAATTATAAAAGCTTGTACTGTTTATTTACATTTATTATTGACAAATCAAGTGGGGAATCTGGCGTGACACTAAGAGTAAACCCATTTAGTTTATAACAATATTTGGATAATAACGTAATCCACAATTTGTGCTAGGTTTGTGCTGCTCAGATTCAAATTATGAAAGTTTGTGCTGTTTATTTACATCTACTATTAATAATTGAAATGGGGAATCTGGCATGACACCAAGTGTAAACTTCTTTTGTTTAAAACAATATTCGAGTAATTATGAGGTACGTGGTTTGTCATAGGTTTGTGCTGCTCAGATATGAATTATAAAAGTTTGTGCTGTTTATTTACATTAATTATTAACAATTGAAATGGGGAATCTGGAGTGACAGCAACTCATTTATTTAAAACAATATTCGAGTAATAATAAGGAAAGTGGTTAGTGCTATGTTTGTGCTGCTCAGATACAAATTATAAATGTTTATGCTGCTTATTTACATCTATTATGAACAATTGAAATGGGGGGGGGGGGTAACGAGTCAACTCCTTTTGTTTGAAATATTTAATATTTGGATAATAACGTCCATAGTTAGTGCTGCTCAGGTACAAATTATAAAAGTTTGTACCATTTATTTACATTTCACATTAATAATAAAACTAGTTC
Source organism: Harpalus rubripes (assembly GCA_963082715.1). Lineage (NCBI taxonomy): Eukaryota > Metazoa > Arthropoda > Insecta > Coleoptera > Carabidae > Harpalus > Harpalus rubripes. The sequence goes on from OY720452.1 coordinate 54,469,352, forward strand.
TGGGTATGTACTACTTACATATTAATTATCAAAAAAAAGATTTCTTTGTATTCTTACTTACTTAATGAATTAAGCTCGTTATGATTATAGTCATTATTTTATACATAATGTTGTAAGTAAACTAAATCATTTATTAAAATATCAAAGCATTCAGGCAGTATTAATAAATTTTACCATTTATTGTAAATAATAATAATAATAATAATAATAATAATAATAATAATAATACTAATAATAATAATAATAATAATAATAATAATAATATTAATAATAATAATAATAATAATAATAATAATAATAATAATAATAATAATAATGGTTCAAAAATAAATATGTATAACGACAATAACCTGCCCGAGTTTTCCAAGAGTAAGTTTTGTGCGTAAGGTGACGTTATTGTTGGTATTTTTATAAGTGTTGTAGATTAATCATAATAGCCGGTGATTATACATAATCTCTGATTTATCGTAGCATATATATATATATATATATATATATATATATATATATATATATATATATAAAAGTAAGTACGCTAATTCTATAAAATAATATATTTATATATATATATATATATATATATATATATATATATATATATATATATATATATATATATAAATATATTATTTTATAGAATTAGCGTACTTACTTTTTTGAGCATTGAAGAATCCACACAATATTTAACAAACGTCTGTACTCGATGAATGGTAAAATAGAAATAAAAATTATTTGGAAACTAATATTTGAGTTTGGATAGTAAGTTTATTTTATTTAAAAATGCTTAGGATATCACTGTTGGATATCGAGTTGTGATGCCAAAATTTTAATGTTTACACATACGCCATATTGGAAATATATACCACTGAAAAGATTTTTTTTAGCTTTCCAACGATGTGTAATTTATCCTATATGTTATGTTCGTTTGTTTCAAATAGCGAGAATATAACAATTAATAAATTTGCATGTTAAAAACAAAGCGTCATATCGTCTGTATACATCATAAATATATATATATATATATATATATATATATATATATATATATATATATATATATATATATATATATATATATATATATATATATATATATATATATAAATTGAAGTAAAATCAATATTTCTCGAGAAATAAAATAAATAAATATATCATCACGGCATATTACCCATTGCTGGATGTGCCAATCTGCTTTGTATCGGTATTTCACGAGATATTTGAGAAAAACTGATTTTCGCGAATTTTGACTTTGAATAATTTTTTTGCGGGCATGATTTTGCAATGAACTTTTTCACAGTGTTTCTTATAGCTATACAAAGAAAATCCCGCAGCACAAACTTTCATAATTTGAATCTGAGCAGCACAAACCTAACACAAACTGTGAATTATGTTATTATCCAAATATTGTCACGCCAGATTCCCCACTTCCATTGTTAATAATAGATGTAAATAAAAGTATAAAGTTTCATAATTTGTACTTAAACAGCACAAACCTAGCACTGACTATGTACGTTTTTTGTACCCGAATATTGTTTTAAACAAAAGGAGTTTACTCTTGGTGTCAGGCCAGATTCCCCAATTCAATTGTTAATAATAGATGTAAATAAACAGAACAAACTTCTATAATTTATATCTGACCAGCACAAACCTAGCACTAACTACTGACGTTACTATTACCCTAGTATTGTTTTAAACAAAAGGAGTTTACTCTTGGTATCAGGCCAGATTCCCCAATTCAATAGATGTAAATAAAAAGAACAAACTTCTATAATTTATATCTGAGCAGCACAAACCTAGCACTAACTACTGACGTTACTATTACCCTAGTATTGTTTTAAACAAAATGAGTTTACTCTTGGTGTCATGCCAGATTCCCCATTTCAATTATTAATAATAGATGTAAACAAACAGCACAAACTTCTATAATTTATATCTGAGCAGCACAAACCTAGCACTAACTATTGACGTTACTATTACCCTAGTATTGTTTTAAACAAAAGGAGTTTACTCTTGGTATCAGGCCAGATTCCCCAATTCAATTGTTAATAATAGATGTAAATAAACAGCACAAACTTCCATAATTTCTATCTGAGCAGCACAAATCTAGCACTAACTACTGACGTTACTATTACCTTAGTATTGTTTTAAACAAAAGGAGTTTACTCTTGGTGTCAGGCCAGATTCCCCAATTCAATTGTTAATAATAGATGTAAATAAAAAGAACAAACTTCTATAATTTATATCTGAGCAGCACAAACCTAGCACTAACTACTGACGTTACTATTACCCTAGTATTGTTTTAAACAAAATGAGTTTACTCTTGGTGTCATGCCAGATTCCCCATTTCAATTATTAATAATAGATGTAAACAAACAGCACAAACTTCTATAATTTATATCTGAGCAGCACAAATCTAGCACTAACTACTGACGTTACTATTACCTTAGTATTGTTTTAAACAAAAGGAGTTTACTCTTGGTGTCAGGCCAGATTCCCCAATTCAATTGTTAATAATAGATGTAAACAAACAGCACAAACTTCTATAATTTATATCTGAGCAGCACAAACCTAGCACTAACTATTGACGTTACTATTACCCTAGCGTTGTTTTAAACAAAAGGAGTTTACTCTTGGTATCAGGCCAGATTCCCCAATTCAATTGTTAATAATAGATGTAAATAAACAGCACAAACTTCTATAATTTCTATCTGAGCAGCACAAATCTAGCACTAACTACTGACGTTACTATTACCTTAGTATTGTTTTAAACAAAAGGAGTTTACTCTTGGTGTCAGGCCAGATTCCCCAATTCAATTGTTAATAATAGATTTAAATAAACAGCACAAACTTTTATAATTTATATCTGAGCAGCACAAACCTAGCACTAACTATTGACGTTACTATTACCCTAATATTGTTTTAAACAAAAGGAGTTTACTCTTGGTGTCACGCCAGATTCCCCATTTCAATTGTTAATAGTAGATGTAAATAAACAGCACAAACTTTCATAATTTGAATCTGAGCAGCACAAACCTAGCACTAACTGCTTGTTGTCTTTTTATCGAAATAATGTTATAAACAAAAAGGGTTTACTCTTAGTGTCACGCCGGATTCCCCATTTCAATTGTTAATAATTGGCGCAAATAAACAGCACAAACTTTAAGATTCTAGCACAAACCAGCACAAACCTAGCACTAACTTCTGATGAAGTTTTGGATTGATATTGCGTATGGGGCCATCTGACGTGACGTACATTATTTAATATTTATTATAATATTGTAACGCGTAAGCCCCGCTGCTACGCTGAACAAGTGTCTAAGTATAGCGACGACGCAATCGTGCTATCAGCCGGGCTACATAAACAAACAAGCCGCGACGTGTTTAATTACTTCCGGTCGCCTGAACCTTTTGTGTTCATTGTTATTATGCGCTCGAACATTCTAGAGCTCTCTGGAAGTTAATGGCAGCTGTATAAAAGGGACGCAGCTATACTCGGGAGCTATTTAGTTACATAGGGAGAGTCATAGAGACATTCACATGGTGTTAAAGAGTAAAGTGTTAGTGAGAAGCACAGCAGTATTGTAGCGAACGTATGCAGTTTGTGTCGAGTAGATACTTGGGGAGTTACTGGTAAACTGAGATAGCTGTGGGTGTGAATACTCCGTAGTGTTGGGAAGTTAGGTATACGGGGACAGTAACGGCGAGTGAAAGTGGATACTCGGCAGTGGTGTTGAAAAGTTGTGGCATACGGACAGTCGGTGATGCTGAGGCTGTGGAAGTGAGAGAGTTACATAAATAGACAGATAGTGGGGCGAAAAGTGTGACTTCTGTCCGAGCAGTTGAATATACAGACGCTGTTGAGTCAGTTTAGTATATAGACGCTGTGGAGGTCGGTAGGCGGACAGTTGAACGTGATGTAAATAAACATTGACATAAATAGTCGAAATAAATAATTAGTAGATAATATCGTGGAAATAAATAGTAGTGTTAATTGGTTAAATAAATAAATACTGTTAGTGTTTTCCAGTTAATTATAGTTTTAGCCTTAATTAGTTTTTAATAATTGTCTAATATTTACACTTCACCCAAATGAAAAATAAAAACGTTAAAATATTTTAAATTTACTTTTAGGAGCAATTATTAAATGATGACATGAGTGATATGGACAATTTCTTATTTTCGTTAAGTTCAACAGACAGTACTTCAGATTTTCTAACAGACAGTTTTACGGAATTTGTTGTCGTTCTTTTTACTTCATAAAAATCTCAACTCAGCTCATGTCAAATTCATCTCACTTTGAGCTAAGGTAAGGTGAAACAAATGATAAAAAGAACGCGACTTGTGCCTGCGTCGAATAGTTCCGAACTGATTTGCTATTATGTCGGAACAAACCTTTTATATCTAATCTAAATCCAACCTTCTTCTAACATGAAATGATAAATTGTATAGGTTTCTTTCAAACACAATAGCATAGCCTGACAAATATAGAATAAATAATTACGTTTTAAGCAGGCGGTATGAGTGTAAAATGGCGAGGTACAAGAAAACGGAATATCTTTCGTTATTATGATTTGTGGGTCCATAATTGTTTCAAGTTTTCAAGAAGAAGAAAAAACCTCTTGAGATTGTATTAATTCCATAGTTTAATCTAATTTAATTCTCGTTAGGGCGTGCCGTCCCTCGGCGCTAGTATTTCGTGGTTGGGAAGTTTGTAGTTTCTTTCGTCTGTAAAGGTTCCCGAGGCCCCGATACGTTATAATATCCACAGTCGCCTTCCTCTCATAAATCCCGCTTAGCGCAGGACGTCCTCCGCTTCATTGCCATGCACACAGACCATGTCCGAGGGCCACAAAGCATTGGTTTGCGTCGCACAGGGTGCTAAGTGGACTGTTTCAATGTAAATTAGAGAGTTTTTGCTTTTTATCTTGTTAGCATCCGAACCAGAACCAGAACATGTTATTAGGTTACACTACTGATCTACATAGGAAACTTTTTACGAACGAATCAGCAAAAGAGAATTCAATTTGCATCTGAATTCAAAAGAAGGAATGGCTTTCAATAATAGATAGATAGTTTTTAAATCATATTTATCACAAAATGATTAACAAAGTTAAAGCGAATACAGTATGCACCTGAATGAGGACCATCAAAGAAAATAAACCTGTACTCACTATTGGCATATCTTTAAACTACTATGAGGGAGCAACTCCAATGTGCATTATGCTGCCGGCCAATATACGAATAGATTATAGCTATATACCTGTACTGACAAAGGGCACACTTTTATTCTATGTTTAAATTTATTTTGTTTTGTAATTGTTCAAATGTATATAGCAGCCCCTGTTTATATTTGTATTCCGTTTTTGTAAACGTTATTTTTGTACACAACGACCAAATATAACTAGACAAAACTTCATTTGGTTTGTTTTGATTTCGGCTGGCCAGACAGAGAAACTAGAGACAGAGATATGTCTTGTCTAGTCCGAGTATTACTCACTAGAGGTCACCACCGAGGCCACGTAGAATATCAGTGTCTAGTTTGAACGTTGCTCACTAGAGGCGCAAATGTTCGTAGTTAAAATTTCGTGGTTAAGATTTAAGGTTAAATTAAATAATTTATAAAATAAACGTGTCACTCACAAAAACACTACAACTACAAAACAAAGACAAAATACACATGCTTCTGCGTGGCCTTTAGTGAGCAACGTTCAAACTAAACACTAGACTATACACTGACACTCTACGTGGCCTCTAATGAGAAATACTCGAACTAGACAAGACATATCTCTATCTCTAATTGTCTCTTTCTGGCCAGCCGAAGTCAAAACATTCAGTGAGGAGGGATAGGGAATGTTTTGTCTAGTTATATTTGGTCGTTGATTGTACTCAGGGCCATGGAGTACCCAGGATAATATTTGATGTTATTTGATATAGGATTCAGTTGTTAATTGTACTTGAATGCAAAAAGTCGAAAATAAATTGTGTTCAAATCTAGGGAACCTGGTTCAATCTCCACCGACGCTAAATATTTCGAATTTTAAATGGCACAAAATTGACCCCTGTGGTGCACTCTCCACGCCAGCCATAGTGCCAGTGAGGTGACACCTGTTAAACGCCCGGATGGTACAAATATATCATCTTCATTACCGAAACCTGTGCATGTACAAAGCAGATTGGCACTTCCGGCAATGCCGTGATGATATATATTTTTCGTACCTCCGTCCATTTTGACTAGTACCTATTACAGAACTGCGCTGTTGCTGACCCAGGCTGGCAAAAGGAGTTGGTATTACTGTTCTGGTGATGTTAATTTAAGATTATTTTCAACACAAGAATTAGCAAAATGTTTACAAATTTTAGCGCTAAATTTTTAATTATTGTAACTTAAAAATAACTGGATTTTGTCATAAAGTTATAAATAAGTTATAAATAATATACTGTCATTACTGACGTCTCGTATAGATTAATTATAAGTTCTAACTTTAGAACTAGTTTGTTTTGTAACTACAACTAACTTCAGGTGATACAATTGAGTTTCCGCCATGTCATTAAAAATATGCGAAAGAATATAAAATATATATAACTAATGTTTTATGTTATATTTTCAATAGGTAACATAGAATAATGTGACAAGGCGAGGGTAAGCGCAATAACAGATAAATAACTTTTTATAAACTCTTCTAAATTATAGTTTCGATAATCATATTTTAACTCTGTTTATCTGTTTAAGTTATAATTGTCAAAATTCAGTTTAGAAATTCTTTTTGTATTATGATAGTCACGACATTTATTTGTTGATAATTAAGTCTGGAAATTATTACGTATACGTGCGTGACTTTGGACTGCCCTAGCCTATGCACCCCGTACCCCTAAGATAATCCTGTCCTGCAGATAGCGTTTTGTTTTTTAAAGATAGTCGGATTAGATACTCGTGAGAGTAAACGTCTAGAAGTTGAGATTAATTCGTCGAGTCGTGAAGACGTGTTTTGTTTTGACGAGACATGTAGTGTCTTTTAGTTTTGGGGCGACGCTCGCTCGCTGTGTTACAGACTGTAACTTTTTAGTTGTGTTAGTTATAGTTGTATTAGTTTATATGTAAATAAAGTTAGTTATTTAAAACACAAGTATTTGCTCATGTTCGTAGTGTTCATCATTGTAAAGTGTAAGTGTATGTGTGTTCTTCCTTCTCAAGAAGTTTTCGGCACGAAGTGTTGGACGCCAACCATCAGAGGCGTCCACCAGTAAGTGAAAAGTGTATCATCGTTGGGAGTAATTAGTAGTAGAAGAAGCAGTAAACAGAAATAGTAGTAGCATCATTCTTCTCAGAGACCCCCCTCGTGTTACAATAAAGTGTAGAGAAATATACGAAGAATTTATGGAGAAATCGGTACAAAAAATATTGTGTATCACATGCTGTTTATTTTTGTATTGTTTGTACCAAAGCAACAAATAAATCTTTATTTTATATTAAAACTTTATTCTTATAATGCACTATTTAACATAGCATACTCCGTAATAACACAAACGTTACACCGTCACAATTGTGAATATCCCGGTTATACTCCGCATATGCGCAAATGTACGTGTCCTCAAAGTTCTTTTTAGAGTCACGGAAAAAAATAACAAAATTTTTTGCTTGCATATATTGTAGTAATAACGCAAAAGATATAAAAAATTATTTAAAAACGACATTATATCACTATCAGGAATACAAGGGATAAACTATACAAAACGTTAGGATTCGATACCCGCAGTATTGAACCTTTAATAAAATGATATGAAAACGATGGGATGTACTGAAAGGTTCAGAGCCCCCATTGTTTGTAGGTATCTGTCAGTCTACAATCTGTACCTTCGAAATACAAGCAAAAATTGCCATTACAAAGGAGTTAACAGAACTAAACTATAAATAAATTCAATATATGTATATTTTAAATTTTTTCACAACGGTAAGATTATTGAAGGTAAGCTAATATGAAAAAATCTGATGTGGCCAGCACATTACCTTCCGTCAGTTCTATGTATTTTATACAAATTCCACACAGAAAGTTTTTTTTTGCAAATGATTCCATATTTCCAGTACATTACCTTCAATCAGTTTCAGTTCTATGAATTTTGTACAAATTCCATACAGAAAGTTTCTTGTAAGATTCTATATATTTTCAGTAAAATTATAACTCAAACATATTATGTAAATTGCACATTGACATTGACATTTGTCAATCAGAATTTTCTTAATGTAGATGTTTCCATGTTTATAGCACAGCTGGCTGCTTTGAAAAATTTAATTTCTTTATAATTTTTTAACTCTATATCCATTGAATATGAAGTATAAAATGTAATCAAATCGTATAGAGAATAAAATATTTTAAATATTTCTAATAACATTAAATGTGAAAAAGTTATATTTAACAGCATTTTTTCAAGAAAAACTGTTAAAATCTTCATATTAGGGTACTTCCGGTTGACCAATTATAACCAAAATCTAATCAGCTCTTCATATGGATCTAAAGAAAAGGAATGTGCAAATATTATAATTTTTGGAAAGGTGGTATAGGAGTTATGCGATCCGAAAAAATCGTCACACACACATACAGACATCATCTTAAAAATAGTAAAATCTTAATCTAGGGACCTTAAAACGTGCTTATTCATTAAAAACTCATCATCAAATTTTTGATCAAAGACAATACCTTCCTTACCTAAAGGTGACGGAAGGTAAAAAGATAATATCTGCATCTGGATGGGTGATTCTCTGGTAATTTCATTTTATGTTAATATCATCTACTTAGCATTTGTAAAGTCATAACGAATAAAAGCACTGGTAGTTTTCTTTCTACGAGTTTGGAATCCTGGTGGAATTTCTGTAGAACTCCTTGAATGCAGAAGGCTAGTAGGTAATCGATATAAGTAGCGATAAGCTCGCTTTTTGACTGCAGTGGATTGTAGGCCAGGAAAACCTGTACCAGTCTTTGTTCGGCAATTTATAACCTCCTACTGGCCTCAGGTACGGGGCGCAGTGGTAAATAACAGCGATCGATACCGCGATAACAAAACTAGAGCTACACCAGCCAGCGATCAAATCCTCCTCCTACAAAATAGCCCATGACAACAAGAAAAATATCCTATAGTTCTCATCAAGAAGACTTACCGGCAACGAATACTCATTGTTTGATAAAACTCTGTTACACTTTCCGCCATATCTAGTTCGAATGGAGCATATCATTTTCAATGCAACAAAGCAAAACCAAAACGTTTAATTACAACTACGATCGTCATATCATATCTTAACAAAATAGCGCATACAGCATTTTGGTTGGGCACCATTAGTCATTTTTCATGATTAGTTTCTTTAGAATCTCAAACTTTGTACTTCTCTTGTTCTCTTCTTATACACGAAAGGGAATCAATTTACAATATTAAACTTAAGAATATCACAACAAAAAGTTATAAAGGCGATATGCACATTTTGAATGTCGTCACCCCTATAGCGACTACTTTGACATTCTTGGTGAAGTATAAATTTTGACATTTTGGAAAGTGATAAAATTTACAACTTTATTTTTGGTTTTTACCTATTATTGTATGTCAATATTATCGTGTCCGGAAAATTTATCGCCGGCAAATTGATCGCGGAAAATTTATCGCGGAAAATTCATCGCGGGTAAAATTCATCACCGGTAAATTGATCGCCCGGAAAATACATCGCCGGTAAATTGATCGCCGGAAATTTGATCGCCGGAAAATTGATCGCGAAGTAAATTGATCGCCGGTAAATTGATCGCGTGAAAAATTGATCGCGGGGAAAATTGCTCGCCGGAATGTTGATCGCCGAAAAATTGATAGCGAGGAAAATTGATCGCCGGTAAATTTATCGCGTGGAAAATTGATCGCGGGGAATATTCATCGCCGGTAAATTGATCGCCGGGGAAAATTGATTGCTAGGATATTTAAGCATACAAAAAATATTGTTTATAACAAAACAATGGAATACATTTTACCTTTTATAAGATATACTCGTATTAATAATTTAGTTTAAAATTACTTATCTATTAAAATATTTTACCATATCACTAGATCTGTTTTAGACAAATTATATATTTTATTTACACAGAAACAAAAAAAAGATTAAAAGGGCAATATAAAACTACCTATCATGTATGAGCAATGTTAGTGATTTGGTGTTATACTTTATATAGCGATCAATTTTCCCCGCGATCAATTTACCGGTGATGAATATTCCCCGCGATCAATTTTCCACGCGATAAATTTACCGGCGATCAATTTTCCTCGCGATCAATTTTCCGGCGATCAATATTCCGGCGATCAATTTTCCCCGCGATCAATTTTCCATGCGATCAATTTACCGGCGATCAATTTCCTCGCGATCATTTTTCCGGCGGTCAATTTACCGGTGATGAATTTTCCCCGCGATGAATTTTCCGCGATAAATTTACCGCGATCAATTTACCCGCGATGAATTTTCCGGGAATCCAATATTATACATCATAGGTATATTCAAATGAACGAGGAAATTAATTAAAGTGCAACATGTGATTTTATATGTTTCATTCAAAAAAAATAATTAAATACCAGCGGAGGTATTGCGCCAGATAATACCATTATTATTACAATATGTGTAATTTTTGCTAATGGTTCTATTAGATTTAGATCTTTCTTCACTGCGTCGAAGCAAGGAACCGCTAGTGATGCACGCGAGGCGAGACGAAACGAGAAATATAAAATATTGATCTCGTCTCGTTTTCGGATCTATTAGGGTATTTGACAAATTTTGGAAAAGTGTTTTAAATTGCACATATACACCTATTTATACATTCAAATTCATTATTATATATTTTTTTAATCATTAATACATTTAAAATAGCGTTTTAAAATTAGTGTTTCAAATTTCCCGCTAAAACACACTTGTCTCTCATGACGTCACGATCTAGTAGTTTAGTAAATAGTTCGTAAAAATAAGAAGTTCTTTAGTGTTTATCTGTATTTTCATTCAAAAAATGAATTCTAAAACTTATAAGTGGTGCGCACAGAAAAGAAAATGCTGATTAACACTGAAGAACTTCTTATTTTTACAAAGTATTTACTAAACTACTAGATCGTGACGTTATGAACAACAAGAGCGTTTTAGCGGGAAATTTGAAACAAAATTTTTAAAATCTTATTTTAAATGTTTTAACGATTAAAAAAATATGTAATAATAATTTTGCATCTATAATTAGGTGTATGTGTGCAATTTAAAACACTTTTCCAAAAATTGTCAAATACCCTATTTTGAAGATTTTAACAGTTTTTCTTGAAAAAACGATGTTAAATATCATTTTTTCACATTTAATGTTATTATAAATATGAAAGAACATTGCATTCTCTATACGATTTGACTGCATTTTATACTTCATATTAAATGGATATAGAGTTATAAATTTATAAAGAAATTAAATTTCATAAATTAGCCAGCTATGCTAGAAACAGCTACTATATTAAGAAAATTCTGATTGAAAGATGTCAGTGTCAAGTGCAATGACATATTCGTAGTATATTTGTGTCAGGATCTTTTTGCTCGAAATTTTCTGTATGAAATTTGTATAAAATACATACTACTGTCGAAAGGTAATGTACATACAAGAAATTTATAATCTTTTGCAAGGAACTTTCTATATGGATTTTATAGAAAATACATACGCATTTACGAAAATTCTACCGGTAGATACCGCATCTACAGACTGTGTTCGAAAACACTACCGGATTCATGAAGAATCTAATCTCAAAAAAAGGTAGTGATGCAAAGCGAAGCGTGCGCGGTAAAATAGGAAATGTGTTCAAAGTAGGACTCTGCTCAGTTTGTTAACTACGTCAAATTTCTAACCTGTTTAAAATTTTCAATTTTTTTCATAGGTTATGGATCTACCCTGTTTACCACTCGCGTTCTTAAAATAACGATTCTGGTAGCTATAACCTGATAAACAGCTATTTACTGGTAACAGTTTACCGGTAGAATTTTTGTAAATACCTCATATAACTGACGGAAGGTAATGTGCTGGCCACATCAGATTTTTTTTTAATGTAGTACCTGTACGTATATATGTACTCGAGTTACAAAAATTATAAATACAATTATATAAGTACTTGTACATTACTTTTGCAAAACCGAAACCTTTTTAATAAAACCTATATACCGAAACCGAATGCTGCATAAAAACCGAAAGCGTAATCAAAACCGAAATTTTATTTTCATGATAACCGAAACCGAAACCAAAACCTAAATTTTTATTGGTTACCATCCCTGTTTTAAATACAGATTATTATTTCCCGTATCCAAACCAGAGCTGGCAAAAAACAGATTCTTTTCAAATCGACCCACAGGTTTTTTGTTTTATTGTACTTTTTCGGTTTTATTGTGGTTTTCTGGGCTTTTTAAGATTTTTATTATGTATTTAATGTTACAATATTTTTATTGCATTAAATCTACATTATAAATTAATGTTAGGGAAAAAACTATTGGATATGAAGTCTTGGTAAAATGATTTTATTAAATTGTCATTTAATCAACAATCCAACGTATCGGTTCCTACGTAAAAGTCAGCTAAAATATAAGTTCTCTCTATAAGCATAGCTATCACATCAAAATATTGATTCGACTTAATCCGTGTCGTTGAATCGGGAAAAAGGACAATGTCTTTCTTTCTAATTGGAAGGTTTTCTGTGTGCTAAACCTAGCATGCGGTCATCATCCCGGCCGTCATGTGTTAAGATAAAGTTTTTACGATTACATAGCAATAAAAATCCCTGTGCAGAGTCCAGTAACAACCACAACGTGTTCTTGTTTGGGTCGAGTTAAATACGACGCGCCCTAAAAGGATCGATCACTAATTAATTGCAGAAATGCATGCGCAAGAATAACCAGACTGCCCACTCAAACTTCTCTCGCAAATCAACCATAATGACCTGCTTTCAAAAAAGGTCATTCCTGCTTCGAAAAGCAATGCATATTGATATGGGATCCCTTAGTTCTTCCGAAGAGCGTAAAAATAGGAATGTCATGTTTCATATGAAAAAAATGATTTTAATTTTTAGTTGATGTGATACAGGCTGATGCAGGACTAGTGTAACGAACTTGAAGTCATTTTGAGCAATAAATGCCATATGAAGGTATGTCCGGAAACGATTCGTAACAGAGTTACAGCCCTTTGAAGGTGCAACTCTTCAGATACTATTTTATTAATAATTCTAGTATTGTTACAATAAAATTTTGAAACGTGGCAAGAGGGTACTATTTATTTAGATGAATGTTTATACTTTCTTTTGTTTCTGTATCTTAACCAGAGGCGTCTCATATGGGGAAGTCATTACGGTTTTTCAACATAATTTTTTATCTATTGACATTTTTTCATATATAATATCATAAGTGGTAAATTTTTGCCGGAAAAATATTCAGATTGTACGAGAGCTGGTTGCCTAGCAATTTATTGAGTGATATTGACAAAAAAATCACGAGTTGTCAACGAGTGATTTTTGATCAATGTCACGAAATAAATTAGCAACAGGCTCGAGTAAAGCAATCGGAAAATTTTTCCAGGATAAAATTTAACTACGCATGGTATTCGGATGACTATTTCCAAAATAAAAATCAGGTAATCTTTTATATATTTTTCTTCTTGACAAAAATCTTCTAATTTTTATTGTGTTTTGAGGTGTTACATTTAAGTTTGCTTTTTCAACGTTTTAAATAGATTCCTGTCCGAATCGACTCGTTTTTAATAAAAACTGATAACACTGAAAATATACACAGTTTGAGAGGTACGTAAACAATATGTTTCTAAAACGTCAAAAAAATTTCGCTTATCAAAACTCACTTGTAAAAATACGACATCTTATTGGCTTAAAACGTGCGAAATTTTTTTTGTGAGGGTGTTTTGTCAAAATGAAACTTGGTAACTAGGTAGAATCCTGAATTTGGATTGGCTTATAAATTTATGAGTGAAATAGTCATTTATATTAATAATATATTGCATACGATGCAAAAATACACGACAGCATTGAGGGTACGTAAGATGACGCCTAATAAACATCTTTAACAGTAGGGATATATCGTCAATCGTTAACCAGCATTCCACCAATGGGTAATAAACTACGATAATGGTATATGAAATACCGGGAGACTTTTTTTTTTAATTTTCAATTGGTCTCTTACCTCTTTACCTTTTAGTTTCTCCGATCTATCTAAAATAATTTCCAGTAAAATACCGCTTCAGAGACTGCATATTTGTTGGATTGTATATTCTTATAATAATTTGCGAATCCAAATAATATTTTAATCACTCTAATAAAAACTCGGAAATCGTAATTTGTTCTATTTTCCATGCATACTGAAAATTATTAAAATTAGCTAGCATTTTTTTAATGTTCAAAGATATTTAAGCACTAATTTTACAAGACGCAGTTATTAATTTTGACAATTTTTTCTCCTTAAACTTTTTGCTCTAAAATTAATAGGCAAAGAGATTATAGGGGAATTAGCCCCTACCGTCTTGTAAAAATATAGGATTTTTTAATTGTAAAAACAAATCTCACAAATAAATAGATTTTTATTCTAGAGATTATTTTTGACGTTTCTTAAAACCAATGAAATGATTTCATTGTATGTCACGTATCTGCGTTTTAACCAATCCTGTCAGTATTATACTGAGAATAAAGCTATAGTGATTATTCCCGGGAATAATCTCTGTAGCTTTTATTTTTGTTGACATATGTTAGATTGCTATCTATATAAAAGTAAAATGAGCGAGTGCCGTTTCTGATCATTAAATAAACCAAAAAATTATAGAAACCACTTCTAAAAGTACATTAATTAGTAACTATAAATATAATTCCTGATTATTTATATTTATTTTGACTTGGGTTTTAGTTGTTAAAATAGACTTGCCAACTGGACCATGTAAATAAATGAAGCTAGTAAATTACGACAGTAGATGGCATTACAATAGAATAAAAGTCTGATTCAAAAATTTTGTGGATCAAAAAAGTATCTAATTAAATATAATTCGAGAGTTCTATAAATTAGAAAACAATTCTCCAGTTTCTTTCGCAAACTTGTTGCCAGGCAATAGCCACTTAAGCCCTATGGGCTTTCGTGCCTATTGCCTGGCAAAAGTTTTCGAAAGATCTGTCGAATTATTTTCATTTTATTCTCACTCTCTTGTTATATTATAATAAAATAATTTCGATGTTTACAGTTTGAATTTCTAATTGCTACTGCTTGTTTATTTTCTAAAAGTTATTAAAACAAACAAAATAAAATTCCAATAATAGGTCGAGGATAATACATAGCAACCTAGCTACTTGATTCATAATATGAATTTAATGTGCAGCTAGGACGCTACAAGATATCGTTAATTGATCATTTTTACATGGTATTTCCTATGTTCAGAAATAAAATTACCAACCTCTAGTATATTCGTAAAGGAAAATTTTACTTTGATATTTCTCTGTTGGCCCGTACGTTTACATATACCTATATTAATCGCAGAAACTTGAATTACGATTTGATCAACGTCTAATGAAAATTTTCTAACCGGAAGGGAAACTTTATTGACACTTTTGTACATTTCCTTTTTTCAAACTAACTTTGTTAATCAAATGTAAATGAAATTTCTTACTTAATCTTAATTTCTAAATACAGACTACTTTAAAATTAGTAAAGCAATTCTTCATGGATGCCAAAGCAATTCATTATATTCTTGCTATATCTGATTTTCTGTATTCTGTATTATTGTTTGTTGTTCAGGAATTTGGGTTACTTCTGTTCAAATTAATTTTAATGTAACTCTAAAATGAAATATTTATAGTCACTTACATTTATGACTAAATATTTAGAGTTCGAAAATGTTCCATCGAACAAATACTATGTTCATTTATTACCATCAAATATTTGACATAAAGATAACATAAATATTTACTTTCATGTCGGAAATATTAATTCCAATTTGCTTTCGACTCCATTAAATTTAATTAAAAATTGCTGCAGGTCCACTGTAAATTGCACGTCAATCTGAAATCTAATAATGCAAAACATTAACAATAACATCAAACGAGCGTAGATATACAGGGTGTCCCCTGGGGAAACAGACGAACTTTTATTATGTATTCCAGGGGTCAATCTAAGTAAAAAAATTTGGTATAAACTATGGGTCAATTCTCCTCCGCTTTAGAAATTTTGTCAAAAACACGCAAAATCTTGAATAAACAAAAAGTCTAATCTAATAAAAATGCTAGGTAAGTAGCTATTGTTCACCTCTTGTTTTATTTGATGTATCAATAGCACGAACTATCAAAATTCGCTTGGATTCGACAAACACCGGTCCTGCTAGACATTCTGTAAATGCTTGTAGATGGATTTCGTTCAACTGCATTTAACAAAATATTAACTTGTTGATCATAACCCCACTCGCTTTCTAAATGTTAATGTGGGCAATATCCTGTTTTTAAAAACTATTGAAAATGTTGTATGATGTGTAAATACGCGATTTGTATATCATCGACGATATCCTGCTAATGCAGCTCCACCGCTACCATTACAAAAACCATACAAAAGACCATATCAGCATATTCCACATTAGTGAAAGTACTAGGCATACTGATATGTCAAATAAAACAATAGGTGCACAATAGCTATTTACCTAGCATTCTTATTAGATTAGACTTTTTGATTATTAAAGATTTTGCGTGTTTCTATCGATATCTCTAAAATGGAGGAGAATTGACCCATAGTTTATATGATTTTTATCTCCCGTCATACCGTAGGTAAGGGAGGTAATGTTATGGGTCCAGAAATTCGATGGTGAGTTTTTAGTAAATAAGTACGAATTAGGGTCCCCACAACACGTTTTTATTAATTTCACGATATGTGTGTGTGTGTGTGTGTGTGTGTGTGTGTGTGTGTGCGTGTGTGGGTATATAAGCAAAGAGTTGATTAGATTTTGGGGAAAATTGGACAACCGGAAGTGATACTTTGCTTGAAGCCCATAACAGTTTTTAATGAAAAAATATTTTAAAATATAACCCAAAACTTTTCAATTTTAGTATTTTGACTTCTATACCAAGGAAAATAACATACTAGATTTTGGCTAGAATTAATAAACCGGAAGTGATAGTTTACTTTCAAAACTTAAGACTTTTAGATTAATGACAACGACATATTAGATTTTTTCTAAGATTGATAAACCGGAAATGATATTTTACTTGAAGTTTTGAGCAGATGTTCGTGAAAAATATTTTATGATATATACCAAAACTTTTCAAATTTGGTATTTAAAATTTTTATGTTATTAAGAAGGACATATTACTTTTTTTCTAAAATTGATAAACCGGAAGTGATACTTTACTTGAAGCTCTGAACAGATTTTTGTGAAAAATTATGATGTATTCCAAAGCTTGTCAAATTTGGTATTTATGACTTTTATATGGAGGGGAGTAACATATTATATTTTGGCTAAAATTAATAAACCGAAAGTGATACTTTATTTGAAGTTCTGAACATATTTTCGTGAAAAATATATTGATACAATCCAAAACTTTTCAAATTTGGTATTTAAGACTTCTATATTAATGAGAACGACTAAAATAGACCGGAAGTAGTACTTTACAGAAAGCTATGAACAGATTTTCTTGAAAAAATATATTAAAACATGATCCAAAACTTATCAAATTTGGTATTTAAAACTCGATTTTGACTATACTTATATGATAAACCGGAAGCGGTACTTAATTTGGAGCTCTTAACAGATTTTCGAGGAAAAACATAATAGAATATAATCCAAAATTTCGTATTACAGACTTTTCTATTTATTGGAACGAAAAATTAGATTTTGTTTACAAACCATCAATCGGAAGCTCATTGCTATTTTAAACATGGAATTGACGGGAGGTTATGTGCTGGCCACATTTCCTCAGTTGGCACCCTCTGTATAACTACGCTCGTTTGATGCTACTGTTAATGGTATGAATTATTGGATTTCAAATTGATATGCAATTTATAGCTACTTAGAATTTTTATTAGAATAGACTTTTTAATTATCAAAGATTTTGCGTGTTTCTGTCGATATCTCTAAAACTGATAAGAATTGACCCATAGTTTACATATATTTTTTTTTCAATGACCCCTAGAAAATATGGTGAAAGTGTGTCGGTTTCCTTAGGGGCACCCTGTATATTTTTATGAAAATGTTTCGAGTTTCAATCCCTGGTATATTTTTGTGTGAAAATAAACAATAAAGCAAGAAAATAATGAGAATATATTTTGGTTGCGGAGCCATAATGTGAATATACGGCTTGATAGTTAAGTAACAGGGGAGCACTGTGCGAGGGTTGTGTAGCTCGTGATGGGGCGTCGGTTGCAACACATTATCCGCGTCCGCGTCGCAGGGCCCACCGAACAGGTAACTGCATTATCGACACAGAGTGTGTTCACACAGGTTAATCACGACACAAAGTGCCAGCCACTTCCAACGCAACTTCTGCAGGAAATAATTTAATAATGTCATGTATTTAAAGTTTCAATACGGGGTAACTAGCGGTCACCCATCAAAGTCTTTGGCCGCGGCTACCTTTGCTTCACACGCTAACTTCATTTTCAAAATATGGACGATAATATACCTAGTTAATAAAGATTTCAATTCAAATTCTTCGAAATCTAAAAATGTGGATCGCGCGGGTCTCTATATTTACAAACTAAAGTAAATGAACCGTGGATCAAAAGTACAAGAAAATTCCAAAAACTAAACTTGAATTTTAACGTTTTCCATTAATTTTTAAACGATGCAATGTAAAAATTATTTTTCTACAGTCTATATACAAAGTAGCCATTTGCGCTCACTTTTGTCAGAGCAAAATGTCACTTTGCCGCTCATGCGCGACAAAGTAGAACAATTTTGAGAAATGTCACTTCTCTATATTCTTAATGGAAACGTTTAGTGAGGAACTAATGGCATTGTAGTTTCACATTTACCACCTTCTCAAGTCAATATAACATACAACTGCTCTGTCGGTATATTATGTAACCAAACAAAATGCCGCACTGCTGTGAAAATAAAACAGGGCATTCATTTACAAAAACAAAAGTATAAAATACTTAGATTAGATTGACGCAATAGCTCAAGAAGAATGGAAAATAACGATAAATTAAAATTATATAAATATAAAATAAATTGTGTGAACAGTAGTTATGCTGCGACCTGCAAAAGATTGGCGTGAACGGTCCCAATGGACATCCACTTTTTCACTGCACTAGTTTAATGTACTTGAAACAAATAAATTATACAAAAAAACTAATAATAATCATTGCAAAATTGGCATTAATTTTTTGAAAAACCGAAAGCCAAAACAATATCTGGAAGTCAGATTTGATTACGTTCCTATATTCACTGCAAAACTATTGAGCAGTACTGTAAGTACAAAGTGTACATTTTATTATTTTTTGTTATCGTGGAGGACACCTTTGTGGCGACTGTAAAAAAATCTTGTGTGTGTTTCGAGCGCAAGTGGACATTGTCGATTTCGAGAGAATCTCTCAATCGACAATCTCCCATTTTGCGCTCTTAATACACAAATAGCTATTTTCTACAGTCTATATACAAAGAAGCCATTTGCGCACCCTTTTAACAACGCAAAATGTTACTTTGCCGCTCATGCGCGACAAAGAAGAAAAAAGCTCGCTCTCCATATTTCTAATTGGTATACCATATTAAGAAATGTCACTTGTGTACACTCTAATCGAAACGTTTCGTCAAGAACTAATAGCACTGTAGTTACACATTTACCACCTTCACAAGTCAATCTGACATATAACTGCTCTGTCGGTATATTACATAACCAAACAAAATACCGCACTGCTGTGAAAATAAATTAGGGCATTCATTTACAAACACGAAAGTATAAAATGCTTAGATTAGATTGAAGCAATAGCTCAAGAAGAATGAAAAATAACGATAAATTAAATATAAAATAAATTGTGTGAACAGTTGTGCTGTAGAAAAACTATTGTATGTGTTTCGAGCGCAAATGGATATTGTCGATTTTGAGAGTATGTTACACTCCTGCGTCGCGCGGCAACAACCTCTCAATCGACAATGTCCCATTTTGCGCTCTTAATACATAAATAGCTATTACCATAATATTAGGAATTATTATAAGTAAGCAAGAGATGATTTAAAAATATGGGAGGATCTAATTAAGTATATTATGAAGTAATGAATCCTCCGTGGACACCGACCGCCAACTATACTTATATTCAAGTTGGTTAATTTTCCTATTAGTTCCTATGCAGCCATTTGAGTGTTTTCTGAAATTTCTGATAAAATGAATTGAATTCTAAAATTCTTATTTTTGTACTAATCTGTATGTAAATACTTATATCATCTAAATAGTTCGTAGAAAATATTTTTTCAAAATATATCGTCTATTGATATGATTTGGACTAGCATTAGCCGTTCATTCCTACATAATTGTATGGAAACTAGTGGTGAGATCCGGATCCGAAGAGTATCGATTTCGAATCCAAAAATATCCGAATATCCCGATACTTGAATGTTGAACTAACCGAATGGATTTTGGATCCGGATCTGAGTATCGAATTTTAGATCCAAATCTGATTATTGGATTTTGAATCCGAATCTGAGTATCGGACCGTGAATCCGGATCCGAATATCGAATGTTGGAAACGGATTTGAGTATCGTATCTTAGATTCGAATATGGATACGAGTATCGGATTTTAATTTGGAATTTCACTATCCGGATCGGTTCTCGGATTCGCAAATAATCAGTATTGAACCTTACATTATAATATTAGCATCGAGTGTCAAAAACCAAATAAAACTTGCGTTCTTTAACTGGAATAATGTTCTCACAGCGAAAAACAGAAAAATTTAGGCTTAGTAACCGAAGGCAGCAACATTTTCTAGGTATGGAAAATTTTAGAATAATGGAGATAAATTGGTGAACAATAGAGCAATTTTCGATATTTTTACACAAAAATTCAGTTATTTTGAATATTTTATTTAGCAGGAAACGATTGTAGTCCTATGAATTACAGTAACATTTACTTATATTTTAGAGTTAATATTTAATCATTTGTAATTGCTAATACATGTGAAGCCGTATTTGTAGTATTATCTCTGATTTTCAAGTTTACGTGGTCAAAATTAGCCAAAAAAAGAAAAAAAAAATTTTCGACAAAGAAAAGCAAAAATTAAAATATAAAATTAAAATTAAAAGTTTATATGCATATTATTTTTCGTTCATTTATCATCTCTTTTTGAATACATATTGACAATTAAGATGATAAATGACAGATAAATTATCCAAAGAAAAACAATCAAATACTTTCACTTTGCATTTTTCATTTGCAAAAAAATTATATCGACGGTGACAAAATGAAAAGTGCTAAATTGCAAAGTTTTTGGTGGAACGGGCACCAGATCCGGATCCAAATACGAATTAAATGTACGAATATCTACTTCAATATTCGAACATCGGGTATACGAAGATTCAGATATTATATATATATATATATATATATATATATATATATATATATATATATATATATATATATATTTATATATATATATATATATATATATATATATATATATATGTACAGAAATACCTTACAATACTTTGCTATAACGTTATTATCGGGCGAAATGTAACTCCCCTAATTTTTATTCATACCATACACTAAAAGTACTTCTTCTTCTTCATGGCTTAATCAATCCTCAGATGGGTCTTTGTCTTTACCTCTTCAACTATGCGCCTCCATTTCTGCCGATCAACTGATTGATTTCTCCAATTAGTAATTCCCAGTTTTTGTAGATCTTTGAAAACATTATATATTTGGTTCGCGGTCTATCCTTTGGTCTGGTTGTTCCTATCTTTTGGAAGGGTCATTTTCCTCCATCCTCTCTATATGTCCTATCCATCTGATCGCATGACTTTTCACGATGGCAATTATGTCTGGTTCATTGACTTCCTCATACAGTTCAAAATTCATCCTCGTTCTCCAAATATCGCCACCTTTGACCGGGCCTATTATTTTTCTTAGAATTTTTCTTTCGCAAATGGCAAGTTTATTTATTATTTTATTTGTTAGGTTCCAAGATTCACATCCGTAAGTTAGAATTGGTCTTATTATTGTTTTATATATTTTAGTACTACGAGTACCAATCTTTGACTTCAGTACATTTTGGAGACTATAGTAAGCTTTATTAGTAGATGTTATTCTTGCCTCTATTTCTATATTTAGTTCGTTGGTATTATTTGTTATGGATCCCAAATACTTGGTTTCTTCCTTTATACCTGCCTTTTTCGATACAATTTTGCCCGCGCTGTTTGTTTTCCGACTCTTCTGAACATATTTTGTTTTATCTTTGTTTATCTCTAGGCCAATTTCTAAACACTAAAAGTACACTGTTGCTAAATTAATTAAAGGTATTAACAATCAACAATTGTTAATAAATGCATCCTGAAAAGGGTAGAATTACCACAAATCATTTAGAAAAATGCAGGGCAAAATCTATAGAGGAAGATTAAAAACACAATATTGATATTAATTCTCCAGAATGTAATGAAGTTATTGGTATGGCTAGTAAATTTAAATATTGACTCTGAAGATTTTCAAACATTACTGGATGACAACGAGAAATGACTGTAGAAAATTTGAAATAAAAAGATGCTAAATTTGATTTTCACTTAAAAAACTTATTAATTTGTCCCCATCTTTTAATTCAAAAGAATACTAAAGAGGGTATTTCAAAAATGGAGCCTGAGTTCAACTGCAACTAAAAGGAAAACTTAAAAATAATTTTTAACTTACAAATTGCAAAAGAGTCCACATAATATAAAATAAATAAATAAATAATCATCACAGCTTATTACCCATTGCTGGGTGTGCCAATCTGCTTTGTACACAGATATTGGTAATGATGAAATATTTGCACCGTGCGGACGCATACAAGGCGTCATCCATAACATCTTTAAGTGTATTTAAGGTGCCTTTTATTAAAAACCATTCAGAGTATTTTGTCGTTATTGAAATTTACAAATAATTCAGCAATAATCAGCGATGATAGCTTTATTTATTCATTACTGAAATCCGTTTGTGAATTGCTAACAGGTAAATTTATTAAACATGGAGCATTTTGAGTGATACATGATACGTCTCTCACTGTATGTAAATTTGTACATTCATACGTAAATATCATCAGCTAGTAACTTCTCTCTAGACTTATAAATATTAGATAATGTGATCTGTCTATACCCAGAATGATAACCAAATGATTTGGATATTAAAGGCTTTAGAGCTACTTGTGTGCATTGCGATAGTCTTCGCGGTAGTCTAATGGCTGGTTGCCTGTTGATTACGTGCGCAGTTTCGCGAAGCACCCAGGGAAAAACTCAATCTCATTCTGGTGCTTTCAGTCGGAAAGTGTTTCGCGCGGCCGCCGAGCGTGAAATATCAAACTGGCTTTGGTTTGAACTCGCGACTCACAACGAGGGAGAACTTTGATTTACACCGAGGGGCACTTCGCTGCCAGGACGAGAACGCGTTCACCAGCACAAGTCGCAGAGGGCACGGATACTATTTAGCAACAAATGAGAGAATTTTAATATCCGATAGGAAATGTGTAACTAGAAACTAGAACTACAATTATTGTGTATGATGCCAAATGACTTATGGTCTGTTTGCTTTGTTGGTCAAACTACTATCTCGAAAATTTGAAAATATGCGCTCAAATCCTGGGTAGAGCTTGTGAAGTTTTTACTATTCGTATTGTATTCGGCACTGATATTTTGGAAATTGTGAACATAAGGGATTTCACATAGGAGATCCCTTTTTTTAGTGAGTATTATTGCCCATTAAATTTTAAATAAAAGTATTACACATAAAGTTTCAATTAATAGATGTTTTAATCTGGAAAGAAGAAGAACTGGATTCAAATCCATTTAATGACTACGAATTTTTCACAACTTACAGTCATTATATAAAGGTAGGAAATATGAAGAATGCTTGAATATATTATGTCTTCATAACTGAGATGATAAGACAACTGCTTCAGGAAAGCCTTAATTTAAATTATATTAATAGTAATTTACGTAACAAGACCTGAAAGTGATACTGGATGAGCAAATAATCTAGAACGACCCGTAGGCGATCTTTAGAAGCTTGTGAGCCCAGTAAAGAACTTTCAGGTTATGTCCGGTACAAATTTTTCACTGTCTTGAAAAAAGAATAAATAGACTTACAAAATTTTATTTTTTATTGCGAGGAAATAAGAAATAAATAAATAAACAAATGATCGCCATGAAAAAAATTATGAAGGGACCAGGAAGTTACTTTCCGGTCCCTTATAGACAATTTTCCGAGCTAGCTCAGTAGAAAAGAATTTTTCGGTCTAAAAAGTGATCAGAAAAGTCATTAATTTGCCACAATTTAAATTCTTTTTTACTTCATATACAGAATTATTGAAGAAATCTTAACAAATCGAAAACTTTTTCTTATTTATTATTCTGATTAAAAACAATTTTTTATAGGCAATCGGCCTTATTCTCGTGACCATTATTAACTTTTTAACAATTGTTAATTAAGCAATATTTTTAACTAAGCAATATTTCTTGAATATGGTATTCTGGTGCCTAACAATGATTGTTAACGAAACAATAAATTGTCAATCTCGATTGTACATCTATCGGCGAAAAAATGTGACCGATTTGTATTTAACAATTGTTAATTTTGAAATTTGAAAATGTCAAACGCAAATTTTTTGTTTTCAAGGCGAAGAAAAGTTTTTTCTTTACGTATTATTGTAAATAGATTTATGGATTGTAGCATTTTATACTACGTACATATTTTTATTAAATTTTGCAAAATATGGTGATTTTTTGTGGTTTAAAGGGAAAATAAATATTGATGAAGTTTGTATCAAGATATAGACCTAAAATTCTTCCTGTTCTACATTCGATAAGATTTTAAAAAAAGCCAAGGAATGTGTAAAAAAATTGTCCAATAATAAATGGTCGCAAAAGTAATATTAATGGAATCCAAATGTTGATCATTGATTGCAACAACTGTTGATTACAACAAAGAATTTATATTATAAATTCTATTTTATTTTTAATACATAAAGTACAACTACTGAAGTATCAGCCACGTATAATATAATATTGACAGACCAGAACGGAACAAAATTTGCACAATTAAAAACAGAGAAAATATAATGCAAAATTACAGTGAAATCAAATTCACTGTAGGTACATTGTATAGAAAATGTCAGAATTTAAAATGCTTGAATTATTGAATTTACAGATATTTGTAAAGATCACTGATAATAAATATTCCTAAATTTAACTAGAAATAAAACAGTTGGTATTACAATTAAAACACTTCATGTCACTATTTCTAGCAATGTTATTCAAACACAAAAATTGTTATCTGTTTTTAGCAATGTGGTCACCTGAATACCAAACCGTAACAAAATTGTTAAGCTCCTTGTTAAGAAAATTTATTTTTTAACTATATTGATAAGTTAACAATGGACACGAGAATAAGTCTGATTTTCTGGATATTCCCAAATTATAAAAATTATACCTATGATTTTCAATTTTTTTATTTCACGTACCTACCATAAATTTAAAACTTGTACAAGAGTAAATCACCTGAAACATTAAAGATAGAAAATAAATGTATTTTCAATATTACTTGAAAACAAAAAGTTACTAGCATATGAGTACAATTAATTCCATTTTGGCTTAATTTTAATCAAATCGGCCAGACGAATGAAAACTTGACACGAATGAATCTGAATCTGCTATTGCAATATAATATTTCGATCTGATCGAAATCAATTAGCCAATGAGCAAAATTGATCTCTGTCAGACATTAACAATAATAACAATAGGGTATTCCGCAAAATAGTGACTTTCCTATAGTTTACATCTTCGTATATTAGAAAACTGTAATACAACATGTTTAGTAAAAAGTTTTCAGTTAGAAAATTGAAATTCTTTACAAATCTAGAAACGTCCTTGACATTTGTGACGTAGATTCGATATGTTATTGCTAGTAGCAAGTACGCGCATGTATTTTCTATTTGTTTCATTTTCTTTGATATTTATTTGTTTATCTATGTTTTCTTGTACAAAAATTTTAAACAGGCAAATGGCTGTATGAACACTTGGGTTTAGCCCTCTTACCCTCGAGACACCCACTACACTAAACACTTTGTGGTCGCCACTGGTGGTAACCTCCAGCGGTCGGATAGTCGCAACTACGACGAATTGCAAAAAGTACAAAACCATGATAGCATATTCATATTTATTTACATAACTTTATACTGTAGAATATAAAAAGGTAATATACTCGTGTGGAACAGGTGGAAGTTCTTGTTCGTATTTTAGAGAAACAAGTATATTACAAGAGTGTAATGGGTGTATAGGGATATAAGTGTGGATGATGAGAAAGTAAGCAGGATTTAGTGTTGCTGCACGGCAGTAAAGTTACATTTAGCGAAGACAACATGGTGTACTCTACGCGAAGTCTTCTGTGTTGACCCGAGTTTATGATTTGGCTTCCCTCGCTGTCCTTTAAGATAATACGAACAAAGCTACTTCTGTTTTAATTAAATTTAAGTCATAGTGAAAGGATTAATTAGCCGGAATGGCAGATCTTTGGGGACGCACCAAATTGCGGCGAATATGAACGGAATGCAAAACAGACCCAACTCCGAACCTGTGACTCGCAGCATTCTCAAATTAATTTACGTCTTCAAGTAATATGGTTTCTGTTTCAAAAGCGAATTTACTTTTTATTTCATCTCATTTCCGCCTCACTTATAGCAACAAAAACTACATAAACAAGTCAACAAGCTTTCTAACAATATTACAAAGGATGAGATATTAGAGAACAGTTAAGTATTTCAACATTCCCAAATGAAAGTAAAATACTGATACTGTTGTTTTACAAGTCGCGTATTTGAATACGGTATATAACCGAATGTGGTTCTGATGACCATTTGCGCTCTCTTTTGTCAACGCAAAATGTCATTTTACCGCTCATGCGCAACAAAGTAGGAAAAAACGCTCTCTGTCCAAATTTCTAATTGTACAATGTTGAGAAATATCACCTGATTACATTCTTAATGGAAACGTTTAGTCAAGAACTAATGGCACTGTAATTACCCATTTGCCACCTTCACAAGTTAATCTGACATATAACTCCTCTGTCTGTATATTACATAATCAAACAATATGCCACACTGTTGTGAAAATAAAATAGGGCATTCATTTACAAAAACGAAAGTATAAAATGCGTAGATTAGATTGAAGCAGTGGCTCAAGAAGAATGGAAAATAACGATAAATTTAAATTAAATATAAAATAAATTGTGTGAACAGTTATGCTACCACCTGAAAAACATTGGCGTGAATGCTCCCAATAGATTTCCACTTTTTCACTCCACTATTACTGTACTTGAAACAAATAAACTTTTGTTATGGTGGAGGACCCCATTGTGACGACTGTTGAAAAAATCTTGTTTGTGTTTTGAGCGCAAATGGACATTGTCGATTTCGAGAGAATGCCGCGCGACGCAGGACAAACGAAAATGTCCTATTTTGCGCTCTTAATACACAAATAGCTATTTTTGTGGCTCCGTCTGGTTTAAGTTGTTTTACATATCTCTAAATCGTCCAGAAACACGTTTTTACAGATCTAGGCCAGAACAAAGACTTTTATGGTTATAAGTTGGTATTATCCTGGTGAAATGTCAACTTATAAGTATTTTCAACACAGGAATTAGCAAAATTTTTACAACTTTTAATACTAAATTGTTACTTGTAACTTAAATGAACACATCAAGCTATATGTAACTAATTTTATTTAACTTGCAATATGTACTTATAAATATGTTTGCAGATTTTCCAGGTTATGTTTGTAAATCCATATTGGGGCCTATTCTGTATCCCAGTGGTTGATATTTAACCACTGGTTAATTTTTTTAATCAATCAAGTATGTTGACATATAACCCAATTATAAAATTGCACGTATTTGGCGTAATTTGACATTAACATCTATTTTTTTGTTATTTTTTGTCCTAATCCATAAAGTATATAAGTTTTAAATTTACATATCTCACTTATACAAAGGGCTAATTTAATAATACTTGATGTGCTAGACGCAGAATTTAATTCTCTAAAACTCTTATTTGAAGCATTTATTTCTAAAATCAAAATGAAACCATTTTATTCAAGAACAACTGTTAACAACTTCTGGTGATATATCACTTCCGGTTAGCCTGTTTTAACAAAAATCTACTATGTTATTCCAATTGACATAAAAGTCTTATTACCAAATTTGAAAAGTTTTGCATTATATATTAAAATAATTTTTCGTTGAAATCTATTATAGACGTCACGACGAAATTAGTCAAAATGGATTCAGGGATGGCCAAAATGGATATTTCCGTTGAAATCTGGAAACCGAAATTTTTCGCGAATACAATACTTTGTACAAGGAAGTAAAAAGGGATTTTTGTTGTCAAATCAATAACTATTGGATAAAAATTTTAACCAGTGGTCAAAAATTAACCACCGAGTTACAGAATAGGGCCCATTATTTGATTTTCTGATGTTGCCAGCAAGAAAAATCCCTAGTATTTCATATTTGGACAATAAATAAAATTCATTTAATAAATTTAAGGAGAAGTCGACACAAAAAAATCTTGTGTATAACACTTCGCGTCTAGAAAAGAAACTGCATTGCGTTGCGAGTGCTCGTATTTAAAGGCCTCGCTTAATTCTCGCACACGCAAGAGTGCAGTTTTAGTCTTTCTAGACTAGTAATACAAATAACTATTATTACACAAAGTTTTCAAATAGTATAAAAGTGACCTCTGTGATATTCTCACCACTACAGCTTTGAGAGTTCCTGAGATAACGTGTAGTAAACGCCCTTAGAATTTGAAAAAAAGTCACTTTATCTACAACTTTTCGTTACCTAAGCTTGAAGAGAAGTCGCTGTGCCTTTTGTAAGCCCTCTATATTTTCGTAGGCCTTAGAGATTAGACACTGTGTCTAGCCTACATATGCTATTCCGGCTCTGCTAAAATTTGCGAATAAAAGCAGATTAGCACACCCAGCAATTGATTATAAGCCGTCATGATATTTTCATTTATTTAAAAACAGTTTAAATTATTTTTCCAAAAGTGATGTCCAGATGGCTCAATCAATATTATTATTTGAAAATGAAAATAGCATCGCTCAAAAAACAAGACAGACTGACAGGATTATGACAGCCATAAATACAAAATCCAGCAAATCCTTTGTTACATGGTTGTTTGAATGGAAGTTACCGATTTCCGCGCAAAATTGCACCATTAAGTTTAAAATGAGTTTTAATATTATATTCCAGCATAAATTTCATTTTTTTATAAGAATATTAACGTAATCAAAACATAGTCCCAATCAAACTAATTCCATTATGGTAGCTTTGTGTTTAGGGAAAATGCATTTACTGAAATAGTCTGGTATAATTACAAGCATACATTTATAAAACATTCTCATTTGAATGTAATATGTCAACAAGTAATAAAACATTGAATTCTATCTTTGTAGTACATACTACAAATAGTCCATAAATAAATATCAAATACAGGAGTTTTGTTATTAAAACAAAATACAATAGGTCTGATATGAAGTAATTATCATCTGATTTTTCAATGTATATTTCATACAAAAGCAACGTTAATTATCTATGTTTACTTATCACCTTCTCGTTTTATTAAAGTAAAGAAAATATGATGCTGATTAATTTTATAATAAACAATGCAGTCAAAAGTAAATTGGTAACAAACTTTTGTGACTTAATTGGTTGAAACCATAGAAACAGCCAAACATTTAAATCTAATAAGAATTGTCGTTCGGTCATAATTTTTGTTGCGAATAATTCCATTTAACATCGATTCGGTTTCTCAAATATACAGGAAGTTAAAAAAAGGGTACATTTTTTTCAAATATATATACATTTTCAAACTGGGCATGTCTTTGAAGTGTATTTGTTTAGTGCCACTGGTCGATACAATTTTTTTAAATAAAAATAAATACGAATTTATTTATTTGCTGTACAACATGGGTTGCGTGATTAATTAATTCATTATTTTTACTAAAAAATACTTCTCGGCCAGTGGCAAGTCATTTTCAATATTTTCAAATAAAAATTATTTGATTGAAATGTATATGCCTCAATTTTTTTAACAGTCTGAATAATGTGACAAGGCGTGAGCGAAGCTAGAGTTGCACGCAAGACGAGACGGGACGAGAAATTTAAAATATCGTTCTCGCGCATTTTTTAGGGTTTCATCTCGTTCTTGCCCGAGAATCTCGCAAGAGTCTTGCTATAAAAATAAGCGTTAGGCACTACGTATTTACGTAACAGTTTAGCTAAAAGAGACAAGTTTGTACCAATCGCTGCGTCTTCCATATATTTGCAGTGGTATAAGAATTACTATAATAAAGAGACGAAACACTAAATTCTATTTAATAATAATGTTTATTCATTTACAGTCGCCAGAAAATGTGATGTTAGTAAATAAATTAATTTACCTCTAAAATATACAGTTTATCATCAAATTGTGATCTCTAAACTATTTCAATACGAACATCTGTTAATACATTCTGCCTGAAATATTGAGACCCCAATAGGGTCTCGTGGCCGCGTGCCTGAGTGTCTTGTCGCTAATCTGGGAAACTGAGTTCGATCCCGACCGACGCCAAATATTTCGAATTTTAAATGGCACAAAATTGACCCCTGTGGTGCACTCTCTACGCCAGCAATGAATGCCGCACGGTACAAATATGACATCATTACCGATATTTGCGTACAAAGCAGATTGGCATACCCAGCAATGGGTAATATGCCGTGATGATATATTTATTTATTTATTTATCTGAAATATTGGAAAAAACTAGTTCTGTTTGATGCAAAACCGATTTTGTCTTTATTTTGCATTTTCTCGCTTTGGGAACGATACCAATCGACTTTAGATAGACTCAAAAAATATAGTAAATTCATGTAATTTTCACATTCATGTCTTCTATGCAGGAATTAGCGTTAACTTGACTCCTTGTACGGTGCATTTTTCATTGAATTTATGAATCAAAGCTATAAAGTTACAAATATTTTTTATTGCGATCTCGCGAGATTTCTCACTTCTCGCAGTTGTTATATCGATCTCGCTTCGAATTTTAAACTGCAATATCGCGCTCGTTTTCGACTCGCATAATGCAACGAGACGAGGCAAAATGCGAGAGTACTATCGCCTCGTCGTGCGTCACTAAGCAGAGCAATAATAAGCAAATAATCTATTTATAAACGTTTCTAAATAATTATAGTTTCAAAAACAATATTTCAACTCTGTTTATCTTTGTAAGTCAAAATTCTGTTTACAAATAATTATCTTTCTTTTTTAACTCTCTGTTTAGTCTAGATGTCAGTGGACTAGACATTTAGAGTGTTGACAAGTCTATAAGTTATTGGAAGCCTGCGTGTAGGGCTAATAGTTGGTTATGGTTATGCCATATGCACCCTGCACCGCTTCAGATACCCTTCCACGAAGATAATAAAGTTTTTAGTTTTTAGTCAGTCTGTGTTTGACTCTCATGTGTACGAGACATGTAGAATCTGAGTTTTAGTTTTGGGCGCATGTTGCACGCCATCGCGCAGAGTTAAAATTACAATGTAATTCTGTAACACACTGGTACAGGCACGTGCATGTTATTCTTTGTCTACATAATCAAATTTTACATCAACAATTGGAAACTAAAGTGAACATCTCTCTTTTGAAAAACTCCAGTCCTTTTTTCCGTTCCAGGTGTGAGTGTGAAGTTTCTAGGGCATAAAAACTTGGCACACGTTTTAATGACACTGTGTATTGTAACACAACAGAGGTAGAAGCATTGGAGGTAGAAGCAACACTAACACTAACAGTAGCAGTGGCATTGGTAGTGGCAGAAGCAACAGCGACAGGTCCCGGTGATCAAAGGCTTCGCTTCGCGGTCGCAATTTATAAAGCCGCCGTCATGCTGCCCTAGCACAACTCACCACGATAGAGATGCTGAGATACACAGGATGTAAGTGAAACAGAGATGCGAAACTAAGAAGGAGGAAAAGACGCTCGTTTTTAAGACGAAGCTGAACTGCTGAACGCTCCTATGAAAGGATTTATGTGTGTGATTTCCACAAAGATTATTTCGAGACAGTTCAAACGATACAGAAAGGGGTTTAGCTTTTGCACAAAGATACTTTGAAGGGCAAAAACAACCATACTCCATATCGCAACAACAATAATTAGTTTCCGTATCCTTGAGCACAAACATAAAACAGAAACCTGACCTGTTTACGAGTAGTAAACGAGAAATCGGAGATTCATATCCTTTACCAAAATTATTACCGTGTTGGGTGAAATTATTATGAATCCAGTCTCAAGAGTCGGTCTCTGAACCATTCTTTTTATAATTTTATAATTGATATTTTTGTGAAACAACAAAATATGTGACGATTATAAACAGCAAGTGTGAAAATTCTATCAACTTGGCAAGAAATATTTTTTTATAAAACTTGTAACATTATTTCCTTAATATTATCTTTTATTAATTTTCATTACTTCGTTGTACAAAGTAAAGGATATATTGTAATCGCGAAAAATTTCGGTTTTCAGATTTCAACAGAAATATCCATTTAGAGGATTTAGACCATCCCTGAATCCATTTTGACTAATTTCGTTGTGACGTATCTCGCATAACTCAAAAACGGTAAGCCGTCGAAAGTTGAAATTTTGTATCTAGGACTTGCTATAATTTCTAGTTGTTCACCACCCTTTTTGGTAATTACATAATTTCCAGAAGAGGAACTTTACTTGAAGCCTATAATAGGTTTTAATAAAAAACTATTATAAAATATAGCCAAAAACTTTTCAAATTTGATATATAAGACTTTTATGTCTGTGGGAATAACAGTAGATTTTGGTTAATATAGACTAACCGGAAGTGATAGATTACCTGAAGTTATTAACAGTTTTTCTTGAATAAAATAGTTTTATTTTGATTTTAGAAATAAGTGCTTCAAATAATAGTTTTAGAGAATTAAATATGCGTCTATCCGATATTATTAAATTAGCCCTTTGTATAAGCGAGATATGTAAATTTAAAAATTATATACTTTTTGGTTTTTTAATAAAGTTTGCTATTGGTCTTGGGTATAAGGAAGTCGTGTGGTGTCCACATCAGATTTTCTTTTTTATTTGTAATTCAATTACCTATTAAATATGACAGTTCTATTTTACTTTTATGAAATTCACGATACATATGTGTGACTATACAACTCAGCGGAAAACAGACCAATCAGATAACTCAATTTTTCTTAGTTACGCTGTATAACATCGGTTATTTAGGTTGTTAAGTTGTGTTTCGAGAAACACAACTAGTGGTGTTTCGGTTCAAAAACAAATGAATCATATGTAATCGTATCATCCGTGGAAAAAATAAATGAAAAAGTAATATTTTTAACATTTCGTAAAAATATAGTTGGTTGATTCGTTGTATAGTCTTAACATATGCAACTCGAGCTTCGAAAATCATCTGAATATACAGTTTGCGGACTCGATGTGTTACCTGAAAACACAACTTCACCTACGGTGTCGTTGTGTTTCCTAGGCAACACATCTCGTCCTCATTTTCGAACCTCTTGTTGTATAACTATTGAAAATAAGAACTCTTGTTTTATGAAATTCATATATCACAATATATTTAATGGTTATAAAATTTTACTTTAAATATAATTGTGGGAAATTTCTCGACTGGTCGACTGTGGTATAGATTAGGTTTTAACAATTACTCGAAAACTCAGTCAAACAGCATTTATTCTCTTACAACATCGACGTTTCGATGCACTCTTGCACCTTCTTCTGGGTAAGCAAGATCTTACAAAATATTATACCTTATGTAAGTGCAAATATTTCATCATTACCGATATCTGTGTACAAAGCAGATTGGCATACCCAGCAATGGGTAATAAGCCGTGATGATATATTTATTTTATATTTAATGTAGGTACACAAAATACATTCGTTCTTTACATTCAGTTTTACAACATCGTACAAAAATCATAAAGAGCAAACTGATGTGTATGTACTCTTCATGAATTTTTGTACGATGTTATAAAATTGAATGTAAAGAACGAATGTATTTTGTGCACTTGAGGTGTAATATTTTTTTACTTACCCAAGAAGAAGGTGCAAAAGTGCAAGAGTGCACTGAAACATCGGTGTTGTGAGAGAATAAATGCTGTTTAACTGAGATTTCGAGTGAGCGAAAATATGCAATAAACCAGAGATCATTTTGTTCAATTTTTGACAAAAACCCATAGTCACCGGATAGGGCAATAGGCCTGATTCTCGTGACACTTGTTTATAAAACAATATTGTATACGAAACAATTATTTTTTTCAATACAATAAATTATAATATTGAAATTCACGTGAACATGGATTCTGAAACAATATTGTATACAAAACAATAATTGAATTGTCAAAAATTTATTGTAAACTATACAATTTTTGATATTCAGATGACCAAAATTACATTGTATAGAAAACAATAATTGTTTTCTAATATTGTAATCTGAACAAGAAACTCAGCTACTTGTTACGAAAACAATAAATTTTAAAATATTATTTAATTTGTGAATAATGATTAATGCAAATTTAATTATGCTAATTATGATATTATTAATGCCGAAAAGAGCAATTATGAGATTTTGAAATCAAATATAGCCCATATGCAATCTATACTAATGACTTATTTTAGACATAATTAAAAAATATTTAAAGAGTAAAAATGATTCTTTATTCTAGCGAAAAACAACTTCTAAAAACATAAAGTTTCATCTCGGCTGAATTAACCAAATCCAGATCTGTTCTTATAACAATAAAACTATCTTATTGAACTGACTATTCTTTATTCACTTAGAAATATTATATTTATTCATCAAAGAAGTTATTTAAAAGTTATTGGTGTTAAACAGTTATTAGTTAGCGGATGCTTACATCTAGTAAAAATGTAATTAATGATTACTTTTTTAATTTCAACAAATTTCTACTTTATGATGATCAACAGAAAAATACAAACCTAAATGTACTTTTTCAGCGGATTCCGGAAATGAGAATATATTTGTCGTTAATTCTATTATTAGTTACATATGTATGTATTTCAAAAATTTAATAATATAATAGATAGTTCGGAGTAGTTATTCTGGTTTATACAGCCATGGTAAATTTCATCAAATTGTTATAATTAACTATTTCATCAATAATTTATTCGTATATGCCGTTTTCCAGTGTTCTTTTCGTCTTTAAACGGTTCATCTCCACAAGAATCTACTATTTCTTGTCATAGGTACCTAAAACATATTCTGAAGTTAAAGTTGTTGTTGTACCGGATTTTAAATATTCTTGTACATAATCTGCTATTGCGTCTTTCATACTATCTTCTTTCTTTAATGTATGTGAAGATATACAACCACCATTAATAATAAATATACTTATGTCAAAAATTAAATAAATATCAAATAAGGAAACTGACTAACTTCAAACTTGTATACATTACAATACAATAAATTGCATAGAGACCGTTTACAAGAGAGTCACGTGAATACGAATTTTATACAATATCTTAAACTACATTGTTTTCAATATTGTATACGAAACAATTATCGTTTTGTAAACAATTGTCACGAGAATCAAGCTGAAAGTGCAACTTCGGGCTATTTTACTAAAAATTACGGAGTAGAAGATTTTTGTCCGGAGAAGATGTTGCAATTCATGATTATTTTGAAAGCAGTTAGTAAGTGTATTATTGTGTAAGGTAATTACTTTGAACATATTTAAAATATAATTCCAAAATATATAAATATTATGTTTTATGTTCTATAATTTTATTTAAATTTTTTTTCTATTTTGCGTTTGTAAGAAAACAATTACAGCATCCAAAAGTATTCGTTAACAGCTCATTCGGGTTTTATAATAAATTAATACAATTTATTTTTTTAAGATTGGTAGCTATGAATGTCAATAAATGTCAAATATCACTAAATGAATGAACACAAACGATGTGTTAGAATTTTATTTTTATATAATTTTGAATTTAAAAGTTAGAATAAGAAGAAATAATAGTGATAAAGTTAGAAAGAAAAAGAAAATATCGTAGATAGTTGGTGTTACAAAAATAAGGTTAGAGTTTGAATTAGTATCACCAACATAAAATTCCTTAAATTTTGAAACCACGATTTTTAAAATTTAAAAATGGCATAAAAGGCGCAAAATAGAAAAAATAGTATAAAGAACTCATTTCATAATTGTCGATTATTTTGTTGGAAGAGTTGGACCACACCGCTTTGCGTCGTGACCCAAACTTCCTTCTCACAAAATAAAGCGACAATTTATAACATTCGTTCTCTAATATACTATTTTTGCACTAATTATTCTCAATATACGTTAAGTATTTTAATATTATAATATAAATTTTTCGGTAGCAGTGTTCGAGCATGTTTCACAGTAACTCAATAAATAAAAAATTTTGTATTGCAAGTAAATGTGGCTGGAACACTATACTCGTATACCAGAAATTCTACAAGATTTACAAGTTAGATTAAAATATAAATTTGTGGTATTTCATTTAAGATTTATTGAGCATATTGCAATTTCCCTGCATAGACTATAAGCTGAAAACTTAAAACCAAATTAAAATAGTCGCTGAAACAAGTAAAATTCAACAATTTAGAGAACGCGTACGAGAACATATAATACAAATATGAAAATGTCCAGCTAACTAATGCAAATTGTTTCTTCGGTATTAGCTTTGTAAAGTACCTCTTTTTCTTCTTTTCTTAGTTGTAACTCTTCTTGTATATTTAATACGTTCGAGGAGTGTCGCCTGTCTTGTGCAGTGATCCGTTGATTGTAATTAATAAATGAAATGATTACGAATGGCGTATCTGGGCCGTCACGCTTAATTACATGAATACTTCATTACCGGTTATAATGACTTTGTAATGGGATTTATTATACGTAAGTGCCACCCGAGAAACGTAAGGTATATGTACGGCATACGAAGCCACGCACGAACAATCCAAGAAAACATAAATTGGACTTACGGACGGGAACGGCCTGCAAATGACTTTATTAAGGAATTTTTTCCACTACACAAAAGAAGATAACGACAACGACCCTTACTTAACATCATAGTTTGTACATATTGTTTGTCCGATACAAATTTATTTAAATCTTTTATTTTTCTTATATGAATTCTTCATTTATATGTGTATTTATTTTTAACTGCAGAGTAAAGAACAAAAAATGTTTGATTCACAAAATTAGGAAAGTCAATAATGCTGCCAAAATTTCGATTTGCATTTTTACCTTCCGTCTAGGAAGGTATGTATTGTCTTTGGTCAAATAATTCGATTAGTTTTTAATGAATAAGTACGTTTTATGGTCCCTCTAGAATACGATTTTACTATTTTTACGATGATGTAAATACATATAACTAGCGGAAGGTAATGTGCTGGCTTATGGCTAGCTTAAAAATTAAGTGTGAGCGATGCGTATGAGCATAAATAATTCAAATTGACAAAAAAGTCCATTGAATGAGACTCTGTATATATATATATATCTCATCCTAATTAAAAAATATAAATTTGTAATAATTTGAAAACCACTGATTTAAAAAAAATCTTCTATAAACGAATATCCCCCTTGCTCTACTACAACTTTATTTGAATAAATTTCTTCTATTTCTAATAATAAAGACAAAAATAGAGGTGCCCCGTATCTCTATAACAACCTGTATATACGTATTTTTTTTTCTTTTCGCATGGATGTTTTTTTTTTATAAATTTTTCACTATAAATTAAAGAATTTTGATAATATACGTAGGTATTTTATTAACTTTTTCATATTTTAGTCTCATTTATTTAACCGTGAAACATATTACTTAAATGAGTCCTATTCAGGGTGTTTCAAAAATACTGTAAAAATTTTAAGGGCATATAGTACTGACCAAAATAAATAAAAAAGTTTAATCAACGTAGGATTGATCTTCAACAGTTTCCGAGAAAAGCGAAAAATCAAGAAAAACTGACAATGATAGTAATCGAACAAAATGTTGTCTATGTCAATAAATAGACTTTAAAAAAAAAATAGTAAAATTTTATATGAAACGTGTTTCTCAATTTCTAATAGTTACGAAGTTATTTGAAAATTAAATATTGGCCAAGATCGTCTCAACATTTAACATAGTACAATTATTTGATTTTTTTTAAAAAAAACAAAAGCACATCTAAGATGACCTCTGAAAGGTAAACAAAAAAATCCACTTAATCAAAATCGTAACTCTTATACTTTTCGAGATAGTAGACGCAAACTTATTTTTCACTGCCTCAAATCTCGGACACTGTGGAAGATCGGACCCATGTTGATTAAGATTTTTTACTCATTTTGGTCAGTACTATATGCCTTTAAATTTTTTTACAGTATTTTTGAAACACCTGTATAAATTGTTCTCTCTACTCTTTATCATTTTACTTCCTTGCACAAAGTAAAGGAAGTATTGTATTCGCGAAAAATTTCGGTTTCCAGATTTCAACGGAAATATCCATTTTGGCCATGCCTGAATCCATTCTGATAATTTCGTCGTGACGTCTGTACGTACGTACGTATGTACGTACGTACGTACGTATCTCGCATAACTCAAAAACGGTAAGTCGTAGAAAGTTGAAATTTTGTATTTAGGACTTCTATAACATCTAGTTGTGCACCTCCCTTTTTGGTCATTACATAATTTCCAGAAAAGGTACTTTATTTGAAGCCTATAATAGGTTTTAATGAAAAACTATATTAAAATATAATCCAAAACTTTTCAAATTTAGTATATAAGACTTTTATATCAATTGGAATAACATAGCAGAATTTGGTTAAAACAGGCTAACCGGAAGTGATATATTACCCGAAGTAGTTAACAGTTTTTCTTGAATAAAATGGTTTCATTTTGATTTTAGAAATAAATGCTTCAAATAAGAGTTTCAGAGAATTAAATTCTGCGTCTAGCACATCAAGTATTATTTAATTAGCCCTTTGTATAAGCGAGATATGTAAATTTAAAACTTATATACTTTTTGGTTTTTGTAAAGAAGCTTGCTATGGATTAGGACAAAAAATAACAAAAAAAAAATAAAAAATAGATGTTAATGTCAAATTACGTCAAAGACGTGCAATTTTATAATTGAGGCTATACTTCATCTTCTTATTCGTCTTGCGTACAAGGAAGTCGTGTGGTGTCCACATCAGATTTTTTTTTTACTGTTCGAAAACTTATCCATGTTAGAAAATACAATGGAAATTGTAATACATCTAACAAAATTTTCTATATAAATATAAAAAATTATTTTGTAGAATTAATTAAATATCATCAAGAAATGTGAGGGAATCAGTCTTTGATAAACCAATATCTTTTTATTTTTTTATGAAACTTTGTACAAGATATGTGACGTCACCTGTGGCAGACATTGCAACACTATGTTTTCATGAGAATTCCACCACCTTTACCCATCAATGGGAATAGAAAATGGATAGTCTGTGGGCGTGGCACTGTGGAAGTATAGGCGGGATTCTCAGCTTTCACATTTCTGGCCAGTAGAATCAAATCCAAAAATTTCGTTCAAGTAAGCCTGTAACAAAAATAAATCGTTGATGCATCAAAAGCACGAAATGTCAAAATTGAGATTATATTTAGGTTTTATTGTATAATCTGTGATGATTGATAGCCGATCATAAACGTAGACCTTGTAAGAAAATTTTATATTATTCCTTGTAGTTTAATAATAGACTATTGTTGCTATAGCTTTAGGTTGGCCAAGAAATGAATCTACATTCATGGTATCTATGGAGCACAAGAAAAATTCCTGGGATTATTTTTTGGAATGATCTGAATGTTCTAATTAAGTTCATTAAAATTGAGAGCAGGGTTTGCCAACCTGTCTAGAAGCTTGGGCGCCATATTTTTTTTTAAATTGTTTAGAGAGACAATTATTGTACAATTATTTAATAGAATAATGTCATGTAATTTATTTTTTTGTAAACTTAATAATTCTCGACATAATGCCAACGTAGTATTTTTTCAACAGAATAGTGTTATATATTTTTATTATTTATTTTTTATATTTTTATTCTACAGGGTGTCCGTCTATAAATAAACCAGCAAATATCTCGCTTATTTTTACTATTAGCGATTTCAACTATATAACATAAATTATAGTATGTTAACTCTATAAAATTTCGGAAGTAGATCAATATTATTATTTCCGGTTTTGGAGAAATTGGTAGCAACTTTTAATTTTCAAACGGAACACCCTATATATTCTATTTTTTAATAATACAACATACTATAATTTATGTTATATAGTTGAAATTGCTAAAAGTGT
Source organism: Harpalus rubripes (assembly GCA_963082715.1). Taxonomy (NCBI): domain Eukaryota; kingdom Metazoa; phylum Arthropoda; class Insecta; order Coleoptera; family Carabidae; genus Harpalus; species Harpalus rubripes. The sequence goes on from OY720452.1 coordinate 54,509,946, forward strand.
AATAATAAACGAGATATTTGCTGGTTTATTTATAGACAGACAGCCTGTATATCTATCCTTAAAATAACTTTTAACCAAATAATTTTGCTTTTGTTATATTATTTTATATGGATGTCTAATTAGGTAGACAAAATTCGCAAAATATGCTTCTTGAAGTACATACCTATATCATATTAAGAAATGAGTGAAAATTAAGAAAATAACATTAGAAATAAACAAATGATAACCTCAGAAATTGACACTTGTAACTTTTATAATTTCACCGCAATAAATTAATAATTCATGGTTAAAACCAAAGAATATAGACATGTTATAATCATTGAAAAACTTATAAAATAAGAAAAAAGTATGATACTATTTGCAATATACAAATTTAGCTTCTCATTTAAAAAATATTATCTTTGTGTTATATCTCGAAAACTATTAAATTTAAAAAAAATCTAATTATAATAACACCATATCTCGTAATAAGCGAGATACGAGGTACTTTCAAAATGAACACGACAAGTTTTAACTTGTTAGAAAAAATCTTTTTGTCTCAAAAAATTTGCGCAGGAATGTACAAGCGGTTTTGCTTTATAGTTGATATTACTTGAGTTACCTCAAAAAAAAAATCAAATATTCTGTACTTTTTTCATGTCACGGTCTCCACTGGCCTAAAGTAAAGAATCAAATTACTAATATTAATTTGAAACAATTATTGTTTAAATGAAATCAAGAATGTTCTCAATATTTTAAATAAAATAAAAAATGTACATTAAAACGAATTCTAAGATATTTTCAATCTTAATATAAGATATTTGCTTTCTAAAAAAGGGAAAAATTGTAATAATATAATATGAGAAAACAATCTCTTTTGAAAAACATGTTTTCCTCCACAAGATTTGAATAAAACAATGAATCCTTTTCATAAAAACAAATAAGTTAGTTCCCTTCTTACCGGAAAATATAACAATGATTTAAGTCTATATTACATTCTCGTATTGAATAGATGTTATTGTTGTCAGACACGACTTTTTGTGTCTGCCAACGTCTTACAAATGCAAATTCGATCAGTTGTCGCTGCACTGGGACTTGCAAACATTTCTTCCTCCTACAGAGTATAGTATTTTAGAGGGAATATACTTGGTAGAATTACGTATTCCTGCGTCGACGCTTCCTCGGCGCGTCTCATTGTGTTGTAGGGTTTTATTTTGATAATTGAACTTAGGATGGTAATAACAATACGAGATACAGTTATTGAATGACATTGGAAACATGATATTTGAATTTCTGATCTCGTAGGAATGTCAACAATATTACTATCATTTGATCTTGCCAGCAAGCTTCCAAGATAGTACATTATTCGGAATTTCCGAATTTATTATTGTATGATTTTTCCAATAAAGATTTTGCTGAGTTTACATAGAATACCATTATGTCTTTTGAGAAGCAAATAGCAGGAATTTAACTGTTTCAGTGAGAATTTTATTTGCATTTCATGATTCAAAGAGCCGCAATTTATAGTTTTTGTTGGGCCACTTGCGCAACCAATTTTTTACATTTTACTTATGTCCTCATTTTCATGAAATAAAATAAATATAAAAAATATATCATCACGGCATATTACCCATTGCGGGGTGTGCCAATCTGCTTTGTACGATGATATCGGTAATGATGATGCCATATTTGTACCGTGCGGGCGTTTACCAGGCGTCACCTCACGGGCATTCATTGCTGGCGTGGAGAGTACACCATATGGGTCAATTTTGTGCCATTTAAAATTCAAAATATTTGGCGTCGGTCAGGATCGAACCCGGTTCACGAGACCCCATTTCATTAGAAGTTTTATTTTCCATATATTAAATATACATACAATAATATCTTTGAATTCTAAATATTTTGTCATATCTCCTAAAAAATATTCATTAAATTCTAGTTCTAACTTAAAGATCGTCATTTACTTCAACTACAATGCAAGTCCGGCATCGTGTTTCTGGCATTTTTACGTACAAATAAAAAATTTGAATAAAAACTTTTTTGGATAGATTGAAAAAAATGTTTAGAATAAATGTTGTAATAGATACTTTAAGGATTTTATACATGTAATTACTTTTGAAAATCGATGGAGTGGTTATCAAAAAATGTTTTACAGGGTCTAAAGGTAATTTGGAAAAAAAGTTTTTTTCAATAACCCTTAAAATAAGGGAGGTAAAAAAACAAAAGAATAACTAAGAACCGGGGCACCAAATCAAAAATTGGAACTAAGAAAAGTTGTTTGTTTTAATGAGTTCTAACCACTATTTTCGGGTGTGACGACTTAGTATTAACACTCTGTATAACAAAATTTATTTATAATACAGGTTAATACTTTCGTATTTAGATCCTTCATTTTTTATTTTTTTTTTGTTTTTGATCTGTTTAAGAAGGAAAAGAGTAGGCGGCTAACATTTCAATGTTATTATAGTTTTGTTTTGTAACTATTGAAGTTAGTTTAGTTTTGGAAAATAAAATATTACGTCTAAATCTTCTTATATATAAATCTTTACAATTTAATTTAAACAGTATTTTTACATATTAGACCTTTTCAATTTAACAACTATCTCGTTTTATATCTGTACATAGAAAGTAATATGGGAGTGAAACGTCAAAAATATTACAATCGCTGAGAGAGAGAAGTTTTTAAAGTTATTAAATGACTTACATTTTACCTCTACATTGTGAAAAAAAAACAAACGTCATTATCCGTAAATTTAGTTTTTATCCCCGAAGCCAGATTCGGATCTTAACTTTGGATCTGAGTCTTGAAATCCGATCCGAAAGCAAGAATCTTTAACCTGCTGGAATTGAGTTTAACTTTTTAGCTACTAGAAGGGTATTTCATCATTTTCTTCCAGGAACGAAGATGAGAAATTTCAGGAATAAATCATTTTATTAGTCTAAAAATCAAAATAATTCAACAAAATAAGATTTGACAAAAAAGAGATTAAAAAGCGAGTGTCATAATTTGATATACATAGTTTCTACAGAAAAAAAGATACATAATTGTTTTAGTTGAAACTGTGTGTACCATTTTATAACGCGGAATTCATATCGAAAAAGCATTCCATGTACATGTACTTCTCATTACATGCCTGGATCGTCATACTCACTCGTAGAGTGTACTGCATATTCCTTTCTGTTCCTTTTAGTTTTTGTTTTATTTTAACGGTAATTGAATCATCCGATTCAAAATCATGTCACTTATATTATCAGCCAAATGTTGAAGTTAGCTATGTATTTTCTAGCTATTTTGTACTTTTACTACCCTATCAGGGCTATATAATTATTACAAAATCTGATGCATCAACAAATGAAGTCCATTGTCGCTTCATCAATGATTTTTTTTTTCGAATTGCTTCACCAGAATTTACTCATAAACCAAGCCAATCGAGATCCCCATATAAAGCTATACAAATTGTCCCTTGAACGTACACAGTGTATAAAACCAGACCGCGCACTGTGACCAAATGTAGCCAGGTGGCCACACAATTTCTAGATACATAAATCATAGTTGTGTACCAATGGTGGTACACATAGTAGCCAAAGTGTTAAAGTGAAACAGTTTCAAATGGAAAACTGTCGCGATCGGCGAACAATACCAAGTTTTATGATAGCACTAATATTTATCCACTGGTAATAAAATAGATAGCAACAGAGAATTATCACAAAAACATATTTGTTCAATTCTGAGATCGGATCCGGATATTTTTGGATCCGAAATTGAAGTATTTGAAACCTTAACAAGGTAAAAGAAAGTTCTTGACTTGTTTCGATATTCTAAGTAATTCTAGAATGAGTGGAAAATCTAGCCAAAACTCGTACCTATCACAACTGGTACTAAAGAAATAGTAAATACACCAAAAATAAATCTGTGTATGTACACTGGCCAGTGTACCATCAGATCCACACAATTATTAGTGTTAAAAATAATAATTTATTATAGTGTACATAATACTTCTACAGTTTAGTGTTCAATTAGTGAAAATATTTTCGCTACTTGCAAAAATCATACCTACTCTAAAATTTTCACCGCGCAAAATTCACCGCTCACAATTCACCGTGGAAAGTTCACCGCACACAATTCACCGCGGAAGATTCACCGCACACAACTTACCGCGGGAAGTCAAACAGAACTTTTTTTTACCCTATATGAATGTAATAAAAATCCTTAACACCATTCCGGCATTTTCTTATATCTATCGTACGCGATGAACACTCAACCTAACTTTACAGGAGCGGCAAGAACTACATTAACCGTGATTTTAACTTGGGTGAAGGCGGAGCTGGAATTTAAGGTTTCACAAAAATTGGTTCTGTTGTACTTTTTGCGTTGAATTGTGTGCGGTGAACTTTCCGCGGTGAATTGTGGTACGGTGAATTGTGAGCGGTGAATTGACCGAATCCCAAAAATTTCACACGATCGTAAATTTTTACTGTGTAGATTTCGAACCCGGGCCGCCAGGCCAGAACTACTACTACAGTCACATAATAGTTTAGTTGTTATGCAGTTATTTAGTTTTAAGTACCTACTGCTTTGTTACCAAATAAATTTTAGTTTTAATTAACGGATTGAAAGTGTCAAACGTTACAGAACTATTATTCGTTCCAGACTGCTTGATCACGTAGAAATTGAATAGTAGTTTTAATTGTCAAAAAACTAGTGATATATAAAGCTTGAGTTCAATTTATATTTAAATGTAAGTTGTAACTCGAATCAAATTAGGTATCTGTCGTATTTGCAGTTATTCTACAGACAATAGAATAAATTGTCGATCTCCTATCTTCTTTGATTGGTGAGCTGGAACTAAGTTTGTTGATTTAAAATCACAACTCACAACAGTGTAGCTAGTTGGAGGAGTGCTGGTGATTAAGTGAGATTTGTTAGCTCCCTCTTGAGCGATGTATTAGTTTAGCGAACGGCTTGAAACATAATAAGCTAACTCCAAATCCAATATTCATGTGGAGCATTACGAACCTTTCGCGAACAATAGCAACAGTTAGAGTAGAGCGTTCAATGACTGCATGTCAACAAACAAAATTAGCCCATGTAATTACTAAAACCTAATTATGTATTGTTTAATCTGTAAACAATTCAATTCAAGCCATTGTACTAAGTTTTATTGAATTAACATTAACGATGAAATCCTCGAATATTCATAATAATTTAATATTTTAACTAGTTAAAATAATGTTAATTTATAATTTTCAGTGGATAAATGAATAAAATATATTCTTCTTTTTTGAAGATATTCGCATACTGCCTTCTTAAAACAATAGTGTCTCAATTCAGATGTAAATTTTACAGGACACTGTGCATACGTAATACAATCAAAACTAGCCTATTGGGATTTTCAAGTATCGAGAGATGGCGCTGATCGCATTAAACAATGGTACACTTTTTGTTGACATTTGTTAGCGTAGCATTGCTGTCAATTGTGTTTAGTTTTCGTATTATTTTCTCATTTATTTATAATTCAAGTATTGTAACACGAGGGGCGGTGCGGAAGAGGATGATGCTACTACTGCATCTTCTACTGCTGCTTACTGTTTACTCCAACGATAACACACTGACTGACTGGTGATAAGGAAGAACACACATATTCTTACACTTTCCACTAGACACTGGATGAACACTACTTGTGTTTACAGGTTAACTAACTTAACTTTGTAACTAAATGATTTATTTACATGATTACATTATTAACTAATACAATTAAGCCTAACTTGTTACATTCCGTAACCCAGCGGGCAGGCGTTTAGCACGCGCCCCAAAACTAAAAACACTACATGTTCCGACAACAAAACGTCTGCATGACTCGACGAACTAAACTAAACTCTTACATGTTTACTCCATGAGTAACTAATATCTACTCCCTTAAAAACAAAGCGCTATCTTCAGGACAGGATTATCTTAGGGGTACAGGTTGCATAGGCTAGGGCATTCAAAGTCACGCACGTATACATAATAATTTATAAACCTAATGATCAACAAATAAATGTATAATACGAAAAGAATTTCTAAACTGAATTTTGACATTTATAACTTGAATAGATAAACTGAGTTAAAATATGATTATTGAAACTAAAATTTTGAAAAGTTTATAAAAAGTTATTTATCTGTTATTGCTCTTACCCTCGCCTTGTCACAGTTTGCATAATAGAGTTTCTGTAGTCATGTAGTTCTAATATTCGCCGCTAGTTAGCGTTTTCTTATTTGAAAATCCCAACATCCAGTTTACAATATGATGCCTCTTTTAGAAATGGCTAAATTGACTAAAACCCAAAATATCACCAAATTGAACTCTAGTCTGTGTCTAATGGACTAATTTTAAGGTCTGTTTAATGACTTGTATTAAATAGTTCCTGGTTTAACTTTTTAACACTGAGCATCTGAGGAAAAAACTAGTATTTCTGCAGCTTGCTCGATAAGCAAGTAAGAAACATTTCAGAACTAATGCACACTTTTCTGAACTGACCTTGGCTGGTAGGGGTAAGTTAAATGTCAATTTTGAAAATAATTTTACTCCCGCCAAACATAAGTAGAACTTGTTTTTTTAGTTCATTAGAAGATTCAAATTTATCATCCAGATGGAATAAGTGGCAATTAATTCTGCAATGATGGATAAATTCATCATCACTTTACCGTAGCACAACTTATTCCAAATAGTTTTTGAAGCGGGGCATTTTTTATCTTTTTTGAGATAGTTTCTAATTCCAAATCGCTAATACTGCTTGAACTAAATGAATCAGTCGATTCTCCAGAATCTAACAACATTGCAATTGAACACAACATACGTTTCGCTGATGCTCAGGTGGCACTTTTGTGTCTTTTGGAAAAATGAAACTAATGCTAACCAACACTACACTGCACTTTTAAAAAATTCATCGAATTGAGCTTTAAATATAATAAAATTGGTACGGATCGACAAGTAGAATCCAAAAATAACGTATGGTCCTAAGGTTTTAGAATTTTTTTAGATGTTTTGTATTTATACCAAATAACGTTTAATCAAATTGTCGCTGGAAACAAAATATCACAATGGACCTGTTCAATTTAACGGTTATCTCTTTTTATCGCTGCAAATAGTAAGAAAATGGCGCGAACAACTGGCAGATGGGCTGTCGAACGAAACGTCAAAAATATTGCAGTCATTAAAATATCTGTATTCTTAGTGAAAATTTGTATCGTTGGACATTTTCTTCAATAAAAGTTTTTAAAACTTATTTCGACAAGATTTTTTAAAGTTATCTGAGATATTCTCACATTTTACGTCTAAATTTTTTAGAAGCAAACGCCATAGATCTCTGTTGTTCTTACTATGCGCAGATCCCCACTGCGCATATCTTCTATCTCTTTAAATTGAAAAGGTCTATTAAATTGTTTTTTATTTTGACAGTTCAGTTTTATCGATTTGATGCAGCAAAATGTCATAAAAGCTAGACATGAGAGAACAAAGATTAATTGCAGCCGTTAAAAACGAACTGTAACCAGAAAAGATTCGATGTTTCGAAGTCCACTGTTTTTAGAACACTTTCTCGAAATGACGTGGTGTTTCAAAGAAGAAAGGCACCAAAATATACCGTAGCCCAATTTAGAAAGAATCCCTAGATGTTGTCGTGCGTTAAGGCGCATTCATTTTCTCAATAAACTTAGTGTAATAATTAGTTTAAAAAATAAAAGAGTTTTAAAAAAGTTATTAGTATCTAAAAATTTTAGGACCATACGTCTTATTGAGTTAATATGATTTTCACATTCCATAAAGTAAAATATTTACCGCGAAATTTAAAACTGTTATTCTAGGCAGGCAGTCTAAATTTTTTTATCAATATTAATAATTAACGAATATTATTGTCATTTGGACATTTATTAAACGTAACTTTTATAAGGTTACTATTTGTCAAGAAATAAAAAATAATAATTTTCGAATCTATTTTCATTAGATTATTCCTATATTAAATACTGATAGATCAAGCAACAATTATCTGTATATCACGTCCAATTATCCTACCGGATAGTTATTTAATTAATGAGTAGAAGGGATAATTAGAGGTAATTGTAATGAGTAAAAGTCTAGCAGTTCCTCTTGGTGGCATGAAAAATTCAATTGGAAACAATCGCATGGATTAGTGGGTCCGGCTAAACCTGTTTAATCCTGCAGGCAGTGACGGCGTGCTGCATAATTCATAGGCACGACCCGTTGCCCTGGTTACACCGCCCCCACACACACACACTCACACTAAGACCCAAGGTGCAACGCGAGGCGTGCATAACGATTTTTTCCACCCGAACCAATATACCAGAGGTGTGACAATGAATTTTTTAACTTTAATTACACTTTTATACGCGCACCAGACAAAGATAGTATAATAGTACTACCGGTAAAAAAGAAAAGGATGGATTTAGTGATTCTGATCTCTCACCTCGACCTGTAGAACTTCTTTTTATTCTTCGACTGTCGCGATCGAAATGAAATTTTCGTTACAATGGAATCAAAAGAGGAAAGTTTGATGTCATCAAAGTAAAGAGCGACGAACGCTGAATTTTAAAATTATTTGTTTCTAGATCTCTCATAAT
>OY720452.1:54523541-54591041 GCA_963082715.1 Harpalus rubripes
CACACACACACACACACACACACACACACACACACACACACACACACACACACACACACACACACACACACACACACACACACACACACACACACACACACACACACACACACACACACACACACACACACACACACACACACACACACAGACATCATCGTAAAAATAGTAAAATCTTATTCCAGGGACCCTAAACCGTGCTTATTCATCAAAAACTCACCACCGAAATTTTTTGACCAAAGACAATACCTTCCTTACCTAAAGGTGACGGAAGGTAAAAAAGCATTATTGAAATCAAAGTCCAATATTAATAAATTTCAATAATTTTTTTAATGCATATTCATATTTATTTATAAGTTTATTTGTCTAATGTTAATGTTGGATTTTTTAAAATGTTAATAGTTCTAGTTCAGGAACAAATTATTTGAATTTTCGCTTCTTATTTTAGTACAGGAGTATACAATGCTCTTAAATTTAGCCACGGAAGAAAATCTGCTGTTTTTCCGTGTTGAAGACATATTTTTATCGCCGATTGTTTAGAATTGAAAAAAAATTATAATTACTTTAAATGTTATTTCCATCATCTTTGTCATCATTTTGAATGGAGTTGCTATGCACACTTGATACATACTCATAATTAATATTGTATAATGACCGAATTTCCCTTTGCAGAGATGTCGTGAACGGGCAATGGCCTCCAGTGTTCCACGATGAAACATGCCATCTTCTCCATTTGGATCCTGGATATCCTGCTGATATCTGCAACCAGCGCTATCGATACATGTAAGTCTCCTACACTGACTGTTTACTGCTGCTGGTCATGTAACTATTATAGCATTATTACAGCAGCATAATCGCATAATCGTTGCAGTTGAAACGCCTGCTTTGCTATGCTTTGCATGATCGCATGACCAAGGACTGGAATACTATGGATGCTATTATGAATGCGAGACAATGAAGATGAATGGTTAGTGCGTTCGCAGAATCGGCCGAGAGAAAAATGAAACTGGGTACGAAATATAAGTAATAGGCCCATAAACCAATTTTATTTTATTTTCCTCTATGAAACTTTGTACAAAGATATGACTATTAATGAAAACCCGACTTAAAATTCGTTATTAAGCAAGATATGTTTTTTTTTTAAATTGTGGTAGGGGTTTTGACGTTACGTGTGCAGACCAGTGACATTGTAATACTATTGTAACGTTTTTATTTATTTGGGTGGTGTAAATATTAGACAATTATTATGAACTAAATTAAAGGTTTATTAAACGGTAACTAAATATTTAAAAGTTATTAAATAATACCGATTACTAATATTAAATACCAAGTTAAAATCTAATTAAGATTAACTATGACTACGTTTATCTCGACGTTTGAAGCCGCTTGAATTTAGTAAATCCCTTTGCAATCTTCGAAATAAATGATCGATTAATATTTGAAGCCGCTTGAAAATGTCAAGTCAAGCCTATAAAGTAACAAGCTTGGACTTGCGAAGCGGCTTGACTTCTGTCGAAATAAACAGTGAAGCTTCAAATAATGTAACTACGCATGCGCCCATCCGCAATATGTTGCAGTGTTACTATAGTAGTTTGTACAACAAGAGTGGATATGATGTCCATATCGCATGAGGATGAAGTTTGAGCACGACGCCGTTGGCGGAGTGTTCAATCATCCGAAGGCGATATGGACATTCCACTCGAGTTGTACAGCATACTTTTTCTATGACTAACAAAAAGAAGGAAAATACAAACTATAGAAATTTGAAATTTTATTGAACATTATTAATTTTTGTCATTTTATGTACTTGTCTTCTTAGGTTTTCTTAATGACATCTGTTATTAAAATAATATTTTGTTTTATAAGTATACAGTACTTTTACATACTAGTTACGATTTTTTATTGTCAAATCTAAAGGATAACCTTGACTTGGCAATGTGACATTTCATACCGTTCTGATTCTTATTTTTTATACGTTATTTTTAAATACTTACAACTAATTCATAATATAATTCAGTAAATTGTTATTAAATTATTCAAATCTTTTTTTATACCGAAAATATTTCTATCTAAATGATAACATTGAAATGTCAAATGTGACATTTGTATCGTTCTTCTTCTTAATATTGTAATAAATGAATTGACAGTTGCCTAGGTTACACGATATCGAGATTTGTGATTCGTGGATTTCATATCCATCCTAGAATGGATATGAAATTATTCCCGTTCCGTTAACTAGTATTGCCTACATATCCATTCTGCAGATTGTGAAGAAATGATAAGTTTTTCAAGTGGGAGTAGAAAAAATTCATATCAGTTGTTGGTTGTTTGCATTTTACCTCATTTTATAAGTCGCGACATAAAACTTAGTAAAATTGTCGAAAAGCGAAATATTTGGAGTGATGAAGAAATAAATGTTTTTTTAATGTTTTTGAGAGAGAAAACAAATAACAACATAACAATCTTTAGATTTTGTGATTATATATCCAGGATGAAATTAGTTCATATATCTCTCCCTGTCTGTCTGCATAATCAAGTATTTAACTATCTTTTTTTAGTCGATACGAATTTAAAGAAGATTGAAAATAACTCAATCCTATTTTCAAACCGCTGAGATAAACCAATAGGATTTTTCAAGTCATAATGTACTTGAAGCCGGCTTGAATTATCGGGATAAACGTAGTCTATAATTAATTAATTAACACTAACACTATTTATTTATTAAACAATTAACACGACTATTTATTTATACAATATTACTAATTATTTATTTCCCTACGCGTTCTAATGTTAGACTGCCGGTCTGTAGCAGACTCTTATAGACTGTTTACGCGATATTTATATCACTATATTTATATCACTTTCAACTGTCCGCCTACCGACCTCCACAGCGTCTATATACTCAACTGACTCAACAGCGTCTGTATATTCAACTTCTCGGACAGAAATTACACTTTTCACCTCACTGCTTTCTCCTTCCACAACCTCAGTATCACCAACTATCCGTATGCCACAATTCTTCAACATCAATGCCGAGTATCCACTCCAACTCGCTGTTACTCTTCTTGTATACGTAGCTTTACAATACTCGTCAGCACTACCGAGTATTCACTTTCACAGCTATCCCAGTATACCAGTAACTTCCAGAGTCCTCCACTCGACACTATACTGCATACGCTCACCACGATACTGCTGTGCTTCACTCTATGTGAATGTGTCTATATGTCTATCCATGCAACTAACTAACTCCCGAGCATAGCTGCGTTCCTTTTATACAGCTGTCATTAACTTCCAGAGAGCTCTAGAATGTTCCACCGCATAATAGCAATGAACACAAACGGTTCAGGCGACCGGAAATAATTAAAACGTCGCGGCTTATTTGTTTACGTAGCCAGGCTGCTAGCGCGATTGCGTCATCGCTGTACTTAGACGCTTGTTCAGCGTAGCTGCGGGGCTCACACGTTATACTATTTTTTCATGAGAGATCCGCCATCTTTCTCACCAATGGGAATGGAAATGTATAGACTGTGGGCGGGGCGCTATAGAATTATAAGAGCGATTCTCAGCTTTCATATGTTTAGCCAACAGAATCAAATCCACAACCGTCACGTCATAAAATGTTTAATTCGTTATAACTTTATAATGAAGAATGTATTTATGATTTTTATATAAATTTGTTATATTTAAATAAATAAAATAAATATATCATCACGGCATATTGCCCATTGCTGGGTGTGCCAATCTGCTTTGTACGCAGACATCGGTAATGATGATGACATATTTGTACCGTGCGGGCGTTTACTCACGGGCACTCATTGCTGGCGTGGAGAGTGCACCACATGGGTCAATTTTGTGCCATTTAAAATTTGGCGTCGGTCGGGATCGAACCCGGTTCCCCAGATTCGCGACCAGACACTCAGGCACGCGGCCACGAGACCCCATAATTTGTTATATTTCGATTAAATATTTGCAAGTAGCTGTCAGCTCATACCTAATATCTCGAATAGGATATATGATAGACGCCTTATGGAGGAGCACATGTACGCACGTATCTGCAACTTGTCACACATTGTCAGCAACTTCTCGCATTTCGTACAAATTTACATATGTATTAATTAAACAGCAATTAGTTTTCGAAAAATATGTATAGCCAAAAATCGTCGCGCTATCACATTCATGCGACAGGAGTTGAACAAAATGCATGAATTTGCAAATAATATATGACAAGTTGCAGATACGTGCGTACGTGTGATACTCTCGTTACTGAAATTATCTGTTTGAATTGTTGATCTTCTATTACAATTTCTTGGAATTTATTGAAGAATTTTGGTGTCATATTACTTTTAAATTCTACCGCCTATTCTTTTACTCTTATAAGTAAAGTAATTAATGAAATCCCTTGATTGAAGCACATCACTTACCGTTCAGTAATTTGTAAATAAGACCTACTGTCTTGGAAACACTATCGGTAAATATAAAAAATAACCCGATCGTGCAAAAATATACATAAATTAATGAGTATTAGTGAAAAAAGATTGTTTCAATATTGATTAAGTAGCAAACTACAAGCGATTAAAGTTGAATACTATTTAGGTACGACGCGTTAGGTTCTAAGAATTTGATTGGTCGCCTGATTTTAAAAATGAGATTCGCGCGTCTGCTGTGGTCACCTTTAAAAGATTATGAACTGTCACGTTGTTGTATAACCTAACAAAAAAATACAATTTTATGTTTCATGAATTTGTTTAATTATAATATCTAATAATATTAACAATAATAATGTATTTATAATTAAATAAATTTGTAATATGTATTAAGTAAATTAATAATAATAATAACTAATCAAAACAAACAAACACTAGCGCCATCCGCCGTCATACTTTGTGTCATAATATTGTCAAACTGTTTCAATGTTCCATAATTTATTAAGAAAGCAATGCTTATTATTTATGTTATTTATGCTTAATAATAATTTCTTCGTGAATATAATGAATATGTTTTTATATAAAAATATTTCAGTTATGCAAACATGAAAAAATCTGTTCTCTCTAGAACTAACAGTTTGTCGACCACTAGAAGTATCTGCTACGTCACGCAAGAAATTCTTAACTTTAAAAATTCATATCTTGCTTATTACGTAAAAATTTTAAGTCGTGTTTGCATTAAAATTCTTATTTCAACTTGTTATTACAGGTTTTTTTTTTTCAAAAAAATGGTACCCTATTTTTAATTTATGACCATAACTAAATGTCATCTAGTACAAACCTTCTAAAACAAAAAATTGCGTTACAAAATTATGGCTCTTTCGATACGCAATTAGTTTTCGTAATGACTTCATTATGAACGCAAAATATATATTTTTTTAACAATTTCAATTGGAAAAAAAATTTGTTAAATAATTGGTGTAATAATGAATACCATAATAGCCATTCATAAGAATATAGATTGTATTTTTCGTACGGCTGATAGGAACAACTTCATCTAACCAAATTCGAACCGTCAAAAACGTACCGTCGAAACCATTTCATATAAACCTTGTATAACATTCGGGAGATTCATTGGTTAGATAGAATTACAAAATGAAATGTGTTCAGTTCCCATATTAAAATTAGCTAAAATACAAGCCTTGTTTTAAAACGCTGTTTTGAAAAATGTCAAATTTAATTATTTAATAATAATAATAATAATAATAATAATAATAATAATAATAATAATAATAATAATAATAAATATCACATAAATTTATAAATTTATTTTAAAGAGGAACATAGTTTGTATTAAAAAATCGTTCTGTAAATATAAGGGTGAAATTAAATATTGATATTTTGGCATTTTTAAAAGAGCGTTATAAAACAAGGCTGTGGTACGAGCAATTATGTCTAATTTTCAGCTACCATAATATGCTCTTTTCGGAGGCCATCTCAGATGTGTGTTTGTTTTCCCAAAAATGTTCATAGAGTACTAAATAATGGCAAAATAATTCTTTTGCTTTCTCAAATAACTTTTAAATTAACAATAATCGAGAAAAATATATTTTCTATAGTCTATATACAAAGAAGCCATTTACGCTCTCTTTTATCAACGCAAAATGTCACTTTGCCGCTATGTGCGACAAAGTAGAAAAAACGCTCGCTCTCCAAATTTCTAACTATACAATGTTGAAAAATGTCACTTGTCTACATTCTTAATAAAAACGTTTAGTCAGAAACTAATAGCACTGTAGTTACACATTTACCACCTTCACAAGTCAATCTGACATATAACTGCTCTGTCGGTATACTATATAAGCAAACAAAATGCCGCACTGCTGTGAAAATAAAATAGGGTATTCATTTACAAAAACGAAAGTATAAAACGCTTAGATTAAAAAGAATGTAAAATTAAAATTAAATATAAAATAAATTGTGTGAACAGTTGTGCTGCCACCTGCAAGAGTTTGACGTGAGCGCTCCCAATGGACATCCACTTTTTCACTGCACTAGTTTAATGTACTTGAAACAAATAAATTATGCAACTTTTTGTTATGGTGGAGGACCCCATTGTGGCAACTGTAGAAAAAATCTTGTGTGTTTCGAGCGCAAGTGGACATTGTCGATTTCGAGAAAATGGACAACTTCTCAATCGACAATGTCCCATTTTGCGCTCTTAATACACAAATAGCTATTAAATCTATTTAGTGATGCTTAGTTGTATACAAAAATAATTGTTACGATTTTAATTTTTTAAAATATAGACAACCCATATTTGATATTTATCTTAAATTTCTCAATTTTTTCTCTTTTCATAGATGAAGAGTTATTGTTTTAACTTAGTTTTAGAACAAAACTTTTCAAAAATTTTGGTTATAACTGTGGTTTATGGTTTAATAACATAAGCTACCCAATTTGTTTTTTGAATAATGTGACTTTCAAAGAATTTGCACGCTACACGCTACATGTCTGTAATATATTCTACAAAAGGTGTGGGACGATTATTGTAATAACCCGCATCACTAAATTATAAATATCATAAATGTCACTGAAACATGTGTATGGTGTAATACTTGTTCTGAGCTCCCTACAGGAAACAAAGATCCTCATACCCGAAATATGTTACTATTTGAAAATAGAAACAATCTTATATGATTACAGTTAAAATTTTGATGGACGACAAAATTACATAGATGTGCATAATACAGTATATAACAATAACAAAGTTTTCTTTAGTTATAGGATGTACAAAACTTTTAACGTTTAATCAGGTCTATTCACTAAAATATACGTTAACTTTTAGCGCAAAAATATCCAACGCTAAAAAGTAAATATTAACGTCACTGTTAACAGTACTTCATAAAATTGCTATTCACTAAAGCATTGGTTAAAAATTTCGTTAATATTCAACTTTTTAGCGTGTACGCTAACGAATGCTGTGAAATCAGTTTCATATGACGAAATAATCCTGTAAAACGTATGTCCTAACTTAATATAATTGCCTGTCAAGTGTGAAATGTTAGGAAAAGTTTATCAAAGTGGATAGATCAAAGTGTGAAATCCTTAAAATATATAGCTAAATTAAAATAATTATTTATAAATATGTCAGATAACAGTTAAGTACAAATATGTATTTGCAATATTTTTAATAAGTGTTTTGCAGAAACCACACCGCTTTGGCTCATTCACAAATTACAACATTCTTCGATTCCATATTGATAGCTGCTAAGGCCCATGGCCATAGAAATTTAACGCAGCTAGAACCTTTAACTATGAATTTATTAAATTATTATTACCCGTATACTGATAGGTATTGCAGTAATTCTTATTGGATTCCTCATAAATCTAAAGCACAGTGCTTGGATAATCTAAACTTTTATTAAATCCATAAATCATAATCGGGCAAATGGAATGGATCACTTGTATCCCCAAGATTTCAAAATCGAAGTTTTGCGTAGCGCCTAAAATGATTAAATGTATTTTGGACAATTTAAAATTATTAGTGTGGTTATGTGATGTAAACTTCCAAGTAAAATCATGAATTAATCATTAATTATTCATATGTAAGTAATAATTACTTCAAATAAAGACATTAATATATACATATATATATATATATATATATATATATATATATATATATATATATATATATATATATATATATATATATATATATATACCTTTCCTTTATTCTTTCAATTTCTTCCAATCGAAGCATATTTATAACTATATTTACAAGTCATTTTTGATATTAACGTTGCCTTAAAGTTTTAACACTATGTCTCAAGATGATGTTAAATTTCTTGCTTTTAACGTGGTTATATTAACGATTTCTTTAAAATTTTAACGTATATCTGCTTACTGAATAGCAAATTAAAAATTAAAGAATCCGTTAAAATATTAACGGTGACCTTCGAGGTTAACGCGCACGCTAATTTTACAGAATAGACCTGAATGTATTTATGTCAAACTTAACTCGTAAACCTACTGCATCAAACTTTTTCAAACATTGATTTATTTTCTAAAACTAACCACTACCCACTTTCCACAATTATTGTCTCATATTCCAGAAACATTTTATTTCTCACACGACATTTTAAGATTATTATAAAAATATGATCCCTCTGACTTTCATATTTGTGTTGGTTATTCTACATCCACAACAAATAACAAATAACGATAACACCTAAATATAGCTACCTAATAAAGATTGATTATCATTTATCTTGGTGTTCAATATTGCTCTGTCTTCAGTTTTATTAAATACGGGTGTTTAATTCGTTGTCACTATAGATCACGGGTTAACAACCATTTCTGCTTTTGTTATCATTTCAATTTTAAGTATTTAAGTAAAAAAATATTTAAAAAAGAAAATTATTTTTAATTAAAAATTAATAATAATTATTAATTAATCATTTATACACGATGGAAAATTTAGTTTTTTATTAAGCTAAATTTTCCATTATTTTTAAATTATTAATTTTTACATAAAAATAATAAGTCTCCAATTTTTAAAAAATAGTTATTTTTGTGCAACCGGATGCGAAATAAACATTTCGCAGCCATAATACCGGCCGCGAAATTGGATTTCTCGACCGTTGACATGGTAGCGAAATTAGGTAAAGAATTAACCACTTTGACACTTGAAAATTGCATGGTTTTGTTTATCAAATGTTAATCCCATAGCCACCTTAAAAGCTAACTTTCTATTTACAATGAAACTGTTTAAAATTAATAATATTTGTAATTACATATTTTTTACGGTTGCACAAAAAATATTGTGTACACCTTGTCCGCGATATCTTTTAGCGCCCTCGAGATTGTCTTGCCTCGGCCGTAAGCGGTCTCGGCGACAATTTTTCTCTCATTACGCTAAAGAGGAGTCTGAAAGCAGACGAGGACGAAATAACACTTTCTGGCAGTGGTGCAAGCCTCGTCATGAAATATTTGACCTCATGGCATAAAGCTTGTGTTTACACTTTTGTTGCATAAATAACTATTATGTTAACTGAACAATTATTATTTCATACCAGGTAGAGGAACAATTCAGTGCATGAATAATAGCCCGTGGGCATCCAATTATTATAGTCGCGTTCTTTTTACCACTTTTTACATGAAATCTTAGTTCATCTCAGCTCAGCTCTTTTGCCTCACTAATTTTGACCGTTCTTTTTATCCTAACGGAGGTGAGATAATGTGAGACCGAACTGAGAAGAGTTCCTCCCCCTTTCCCGATTCTTAGTCACCTCTGGAGGTTGTGCTTGTTGAGTTTTTAATCTTAGATGAATGGTGGTGTCACTTATAATTAGTTTGATTATTGTAAAGATTATTTGTTTATTCCTTTATTATTATTTGAAGAAGAAATAAATATGTAGACAATTCCATGGAAAATAATATAACAAAGAGACATAAACTTCATAGAACTAAAAATTATGTGGAAGTATAGTACCGTACAATTTCAAAAACATTTTAGAATGTGTCGCACTACATGTTATTATGTAATCGACAGAATAACAGAAGCCCAAATAATTACCGTTGAAAAGCTGCTGTCAAATTCAAATTGTACACACGTGATACACACACAGAAGACAATATACCTATAAAACTAAAATATACTGCTGGTGGGAGTGAGATTTGTGAGACTAACATTGGACGAGTGCAGACATATATATCTGCATATATAGCTGCACTTGTCTGTAAGAATAGCTCCGCGCAAGCGCCAGATTGCTTTGATTTTATTGGTGTAGAACGAGAAAGGGGAACTTGGGGGGGGGGGAATTCTTGCACTAACTGACAAGGATAGACAATAATGTTTGTAGCAGACTCCTCTTAAGTGAGAGATAAGGTATCAGCAGTATATTTATTTTTAGGTATATTCAGAAGACATCCAGCGACATCAGTCGTTCAAGTTATCAACAACATTTGTCTTTTGTCGTTCTTTTTACTCAATCTCAATTGATCTGTCAAACTCATCTCATTTTGAGATAAGATGAGACGAGGCAAATGATAAAAAGAACGCGACTTATAAAGCAAACAGTGATATGCCACTTTGTCGTAGGTAAAGTTTTATTGTCAATGTTTCTAACTATACCAAGAAATTTTTACCGAAATGTTTAATCAAGTTGTTACGACTGAAGTTATAGTTTAGACTGGTGACCGAACACAATGTTAAAATGTAATATTTCACATAAAGTTTCTGTTATTGTATAACTTTTAATATATGTCTCTTAAACTTCGAAACTACAACAAACATAAATTTATGTCTTACTATTCCTCATTCTTTGTCCCACATCCCATACAACTTGCCTTCTTCTTTAAGACTTTTTTTGTATTCGTATAAATGTATTTGAGCGGATGCCGTGTGTGTCTGCGTTTGGATTGGCATGCATGTATTCATCAGGGTGTGTATTATGGAGATGAGGGTGTGTTTGTTGCAGCGCAATGTATCGCGCCGCTGGGCATGGAAAGTGGCGCCATTCCCGATGAAGACATCACGGCTTCCTCCAGTTTCGACTCTGGAAATGTTGGACCGCAACATGGAAGGTAAGATATTTTTTAACTTCTTTTGTCTTGTTGCACCTCTCACTTTTAAATTGTAAGTCTTCATTAAATTGAAAGTGTCGTATCAAACATGTTAAATGAGAAATTAAATAGATCTTTTCAATTTAAAGAGAGAAAATATGCGCAATGGTATCTACAATTTAGACGTACATATAAGTAGTTACTGCTGTGAAGTTTACATATTGTATTTTCTGCATTAATTCTTGACAGAAGTTTGGGCGAGCACTGATTTTGTAACAATGTAGTTCACAAAGTATATCTTTAACCATTTATATTGTTTTTTTTACCTTCCGTCACCTTTAAGTAAGGAAGGTATTGTCTTTGGTCAAAAAATTCGATGATGAGTTTTTAATCAATAAGCACGTTTTAGGGTCCCTAGAATACGAATTTACTATTTTTACGATGATGTCTGTATGTGTGTGTGTGTGTGTGTGTGTGGATGTGTGTGTGTAACAAAATTTTCGTCTGCGATAACTCTAATACTACAGTTACAAAAATTATAATTTTTTCGTATACTTCTTCGTTACATCCATATGAAGAGCTGATTAGATTTTGGTTACAATTGGTCAACCGGAAGTACCATCATTTGAAGATTTTAACAGTTTTTCTTGAAAAAACTATGTTAAATATAATTTTTTCACATTTGATGTTATAATAAATATTAAAGAATATTTTATTCTCTATACGACATGACTGCATTTTATACTTAATATTAAATGGATATAGAGTTAACAAATTATAAAGAAATTAAATTTCATAAAGTAGCCATAGCTATGGAAACAGCTACTATATTAAGAAAATTCTGATTGAAAGATGTCAGTGTCAAGTGAAATTGACATAGTGTGGTTGTCTTATAATTTTACTGGAAATATAGGATCTTTTGCTTTCTATATGGAATTTGTATAAAATACATACAACTGCTTTAAGGTAATGTACAAGAAATAATAATAATAAATATTTTATTTCTGCAGATACATTACACTGTATATAGTAAACGTCACAAAATAATAATTTTCTGTATGAAATTTGCATAAAATACATGCAACTGCCGGAAGGTAATTTACAAGAAATAGAATATTTAATTTAGCAAGGAACTTTCCGTATGAAATTTGTACAAAATACATAGAACTGACGGAAGGTAATGTGCTGGCCACATCAGATTTTTTTAAATATTTTGTCCGAAACGTCCTATGTAATAAATTGACGTATGACTGATGTCATAAACATACAGGCAGTGTGCACAAAAGTATTCAGCGCCGACAGCTGACAAAAATGACAACGGTGGTTCGTGGTTACTCATTGAAATATAACAAAGTTATGTTTTATGTCAGAATAATTTTGCTACATCTATTTTATAAAATATTTGCAATGAATCCGAATGATACGACGTCAAATATTATGTGATGCAGTGGGAAGTGTAACAATTCTGACAAAATTACCGATTGAAGTAACAAATTTTATAAATTTCTAGAATATTATATCAGGAATATATGTTTGAAAAAATAACTTTTCAACAGATATTATCTACTAACATGAAAAATTCTTTTAGGTTTACATATTTTCTCATTGTATAAGATACTTATCGTATGAATAAAATTCAAACAAAGGTCGTATGGTTGAAGCAATGAATTATATAAAAATGTGTTTTTAAGTAAAAATTTGAACAAAATATAATAAAAGAAGCAGAAAATTATTTTAAAATTGTATAATACTTGCAGTTGCATCATATAGAAGGTCTATTTATATATATATATATATATATATATATATATATATATATATATATATATATATATATACCGGGTGGCGCTCGAAATCCGTTACATAGGCATTTAACATGGGAAAACCGTTTTTCCTAGCACGTTGCTCCCCAAATTATTTTAGAAAAAAAATCTTCAAATAAAAGTTGTAGAACATAAAATTCTGCATGTAAATCAGTAAACAAAATTCTTTTCGTATGTTTAGTAACTCCAGAAATTGAATATGAAAATTTTAAAAATTTCAATTTAACAGTGCTAGCCATGGAAATAAAACAAAAAAGACAAACACATGTGATGATTTAAATGTCAAATATTGTGATTTTTTGT
This sequence comes from Harpalus rubripes, assembly GCA_963082715.1. Classification (NCBI taxonomy): domain Eukaryota; kingdom Metazoa; phylum Arthropoda; class Insecta; order Coleoptera; family Carabidae; genus Harpalus; species Harpalus rubripes. The sequence goes on from OY720452.1 coordinate 54,536,662, forward strand.
CAAGCAAAATGAGTATTTGAACAGTATAGAACAATTAAATTATTATTCTGCTTAAGAATTTTACGTTGTGATAATTTTATTAAATAATAAAATGTAAATTAAATTTTATGACAGATAAACACACGTTTGTTTGTTAAGCTTTTTGTTAATTCCATGGCTATCACTACTTTGGAGTAGATTTTCGACATTTTCATACCTAATTTCTACTCTTACAAAACATGCAAAATTAATTTTGCTTATTGATTCAAATGCAAAATTTTATGTTCTACAACTTTTATTTGAAGATTTTTTTTCTAAAATAATTTGGGGAGCAATGCACTAGGAAAAACGGTTTTCCCATGTTAAATGCCTATGTAACGGATTTCGAGCGCCACCCGGTATATATATATTGTACATGTAATATTATTAATATTAATGTTGAAAGTAGAAATTCACATGGTTCGTATTTTTCGTGTATTCTCCTTTTTGAGCTTGTGCAATTAATTCCACTTAGATCCTGGTATATTTTCAATGAAGAATATTCGTCGATTATTGCGAATATAAATATAATGTATATATACTATCGTGATATGCAGAAACTTTCTTCTTTCCAATCATCCAAGTTTTCCAACTCTTTAATCGCAATTTCCATGTATTGTGCATCTTATAAGATTTAACTAATATTATAAATTATAATATAAAACTATGATAAAATGGTTTACAGAAATCACATATATTATGAGAAAAATTATTTTTTCTTTCCCAGTACCTTCGCTGGTATTTTGACTTTTTTGAATCACATAACATTTTAAATAATATCTTTATTCATTTCAATATATTATGACGAATAATATTCATATACAACAGCAAAAATTCAAAATAAAATTGTAAATTATATCACTTTCTCGAAATGTCAAAATTTAGTAGGTACCCAAGAACGCCAAAGTAGCCGTTAGAGGCGCTGACGCTCAAAATGAGCACATCGCCTATATGGAACCTACGGCCTATTTATTTAATTCTGAAAGTCTGACTTTAAAGTGCTTTAATAAACTTTTCAAAGTAGTTACAAAAGCTTTTATTGAAGCTAAAATGTCAAACGATGCAAATTTTCACAGAGAATACAGGTATTTTAGTGACTGCCCAGCTGATAGTTTAGGCGCCATTTTACTTACTGTGTACGGAGATAGAAAGAGATGGCTGTTAAATTGAAAAGGTCTATTGCTGTGAAAATTCCGATTTTCATATTTTATTTAAACATAGCTAGAAATTAAAGGCGATTTCGTACGAATGACATACCTGTTCACTTGGTAGGGTAGATGTGGTCAGTGATATTTCTAAAAATCGTCTGGTTCCCTTGTTGGTTATGACAGATTAAAAAACTGTTACAAGCAATTTCTTTAACTGTCATAACGTACATAAATAAAAAATCGTATTAACTGGCAATATTTACTCTAAATCTGAGGTGATTAAGTTATGACTACTATAACAAATTCAGTTGTTTTTTAATGATTACAAAATGTAACCAAAGTAATTGTAACTAAAAAAACTTGTCTCTTCTCGTGCGTGATAGGCTAGGGGTTGCAGGGTGAAGGGCATCATAGCGTAGAGCATTTAAAGTCATGCACGTATAGATAATATTCTCAAGACTTATCAACACATAACTGTCAAAGATCGGTGACATCCAGAGTAAACGAAACTGGCGGTGGAAAATATGATAATTATTTCTAAACAGACTTTTGACTAACAAAGATAAGTTGAAATATTATTCCTGAACTATAATTTAGAAAAATTTATAAAAAGCTATATATTTATTAATTGGACCTGCCCTTGCTTTATTACAATACTCCAATTAAGTATTAAATAATAATGAATTATTTACATTAATTTATAAAAAAATGTTCTATCATTTTTTGAATTGAGAACAATTTAATAAAAAGATAGCTGATTATTACTGAGTTTACATGCAGTTTTGAAACCGTTTTTAAAACGTTTTTAGTTTTGAAAACGCCATGTATACAGTGTCAAAACGGTTTTGAATTATCTCAAACCAAAACTAAAATTCATAGGCTGGACTTGAAAACTAGTTTGAAAACTATTCATGTAAACACTTAAAATTCAGTTTCGATACTACGCATGCGTACAGAGCATAACGTTTCTGTCGCTTTGTGTTACTAACCTTCAAATATACTGACAGTTGTGTAGTTTTAGTGCGTAGTGGTACGAAATATAGAAAATAATTGGAATAATAGTGAAGAGGATCTGTCCTTACATCATCTAAATGCGCATGCGCCCAAACTGATTTCAAATCAATTGTTTTGAAAACTGCATGTAAACAATTTTGCATAATTCTGACTGAAAACTGAAACCATTTTCAAAACTGCATGTAAACGTAGTATATGTTTGCAAACATGTCTAGCTATTTTAGGCCAAGCAACAGAGAGCTTAAACCGTATTTGCTCGGAAAAAATCCAGGGGTTTTGCAAATTTACAGTTTAGTACAGTCTCATATTTTGAATAAAATATTAAATTTGCGACCTTGGGGCGCTGCCACTCAAAAAAAAATATATAAAAATATATCATCACGGCATATTACCCATTGCTGGGTGTGCCAATCTGCTTTGTTCGCAGATATCGGTAATGATGATGACATATTTGTACCGTGCGGGCGTTTACCAGGCGTCACCTCACGGGCACTCATTTCTGGCGTGGAGAGTGCACCACAGGGGTCAATTTTGTGCCATTTAACACTCAGGCATGCGGCCACTCGCTCCGCCATATTAGAAAAATGGCGGATGAATTCAGTTTTTTTGACACTATATCCCTTTCCAGTATTTTCTAGACAAAAAGTAGTTATAAAAATTGTAGCTTGCAATTATTTATACAAAAAATGATTGTTACGTTTTTATCTAGGATGAACTGTCAAACAGTTACGTTGAATAATTAACCGAAATAACAATTTATTACAAAATTCAAATTACACACAAAATATGCAATCTTATGTATTTAATATTTAGTCTAATAGCTTTTACTACTTATTACAGTTTGCTTCGTCGTCCCATCGAATTAAGTAATATTTCGATTATTTTTAAATAATTTTCGTTGACGATTTCCTACGAATTTTCTTTTTTTTTTATTCACCACTTTGTCATTATTAAAGAAAGAATGACGCGGTATAAATATTTGGATTTGGCATGAAATTCTATTTCATATCATGAATTACACAAATTTTAGCGTGAAATTCTTTAACATTTTAAACATCTGAAAACGGCTCATTTATCTTTTTCTCATCCAAAATTATTAAAAATAAACCGTATTTCGTATTCAATACGTGTGGAAGTGGATGATGAAAAAATGCGATATGGGCCGATTTGCAGATGTTTAAAATATTAGAGGAATTTCATGTGAGTTCAAGCTATTAGAAACTTACGAACCGCTTATCGGTAAAAATCGTATAATACTTCATATGAAAAAGGATTTTATGCCGAATGCAAATTTTTGAACCGCATAATCATATCTTTAAAAATGTCAAAGTGGTGGATGAAAAGTGAAAATTTGTAGGAAACCGCTGCCAAAAAATATTTAAAAATCATCGTAATATTATTTAATTCAATGCCACAATGAATGCCGGCTATTATAAATAGTAAAAGCTATTAGACTAAATATTAACTATATAAGATTACATATTTTTTGTATAAGTAATTTAAATTTCTATCATAAATTGTTTTTTCGATTAATTATGTTTTAACATAACTCTTTGACAGTTCATCGTAGGTAAAATATGTAAGAATCCTTTTTTGTATAAAAAATTTCAATCTACACTTTTTATAATAACTACTTTTTGCTTGAGAAATACTGGAAAGGAGATATCAAAAAACTGATTTGACCACCATTTTTCCAATATGACTGAACGAGCGGTAGTAAAAATTAGTATTTTATTCAAGATATGATACTGTGCTAAATTACCAATTTGCAAAACTCCTGCATTTTTTCCAAACAAAACTCTATTGCTTGGACTATTATGTCACTCGAAATAGTGCCAGAAGTCAGAAGTACATCTAGGTATGTATTAGTTTTTTGTTTCAACGACCATACTTCATTTCACTTAAATGAATCATAAATTTATATAGAAATAAATATTGCCAATCTTCGCCTACAATTAACAACGTTTTTGATTTATTATATGAAAATTTAATGTTACAGATAAAAATGTAATGTATGAACAAAATTTAGTATCACGAACTTAAATTTTTTATTTAACGCATGAAAAGCGCCTACTGTATTCTTAACTGAAATTATATCAAGAGTCGACTATGATTTACTCATTCTTCTTACGAAGATGGCGAAAGTTGTTGGATGCGTGGCTTCATAGATCTGATACAATACAAGAAAAACTAGATAACTTTAACAGTGATTCAAATTCGTTGCCGCAATGAAGAGGGTGAAGAGAAGAGAGATTTGCACTCCCTCGCAATACTGATGCTGAATAAATGTATGACTGGCTACTGTTCCGTACAGTTATGGCAAATTAATAAGATATATCGAACGTTAATTGAATATGGAACAGGATGGATTTCATTCCATGTCATCTCCCTTTACGAGATTCCCAATCAATAACATATATTAAATTCAACCACAAACCCCAATACTAAATTGACCAAATTCAATACGAGAAACGTTAAAAAACTGTATGACTGATATTCAATAACTCAGTATTCAATATACCGGTGATTGTGTTTGTCAATACTGTTTCGGAAACCTATACCACTTAAAAGCAAACATTCTTTTAAATCTGTTTTTTAACCGTATAATAGGTGATTCCACCATTTGTTTATAATTTCATCAGAAAGTATAAGTAAAACTAAGACTATTGGTGACAATCCGGTGAAAAAATTCCTATTATTAAGCGACTTATGGTCCTTCGAAGTTTAAAAATATATACCTTCTTCCATTTAAGCCATTCAGTATTGCGGAGCATAGGGAATAGTTTTGACATCTCTGATTGGCTGAAATTAGAGACAAGAGACAAGTTTACCCAATGTAATTTCGGCTACTTCAGATTTACGCTGTTGCCAGTGCCATCTACTGAATGGCTTAAATGGAATAGAGCATAGATGTGACGTTACGAATATAAGTTTTTATATAAAACTGTTTTCTTCGTGGATCTAAAATGTTCTTGAAATGTATGCTATTTTTAAATTATATTTATAAAAAATAAATTAATATTATAACACTGCACAAGTTTACATGCTTTATAATTCAAGTGTATCAAAATTATTAAGTTTAATGCAAAAAAGTTATGGTCATATATAATATCATAAGTGGTAAATTTTTGCCGGAAAAATTTTCTGATTGTTACGAGAGCTGGTTGCCTAGCAATTTATTGAGTGACATTGACAAAAAAATCACGAGTTGTCAAACGAGAGATTTTTGATCAATGTCACGAGATAAATTGGCAACAGGCTCGAGTAAAGCAATCGGAAAATTTTCCAGGGTAAAATTTAATCACGAATGGTATTCGGATGACTATTTCGAAAATAAAAATCAGGTAAACATTTATATTTTTTTTTTCTTGACAAAAATCTTCTAATTGTTATTGTGAACACTGAAAATATACACACTTTGACAGCTATGTAAACAGTATGTTTCTAAAACGTCAAAAAAATTTCGCCTATCAAAACTCACTTGTAAAAATACAACATCCTATTGGCTTAAAGGGTGCGAAAAAAATATTGTGGGTTTTTTTTTTCGAAATGAAACTTGGTAACTAGGTAGAATCCTGAATTTGGATTGGCTTATGAATTGTGAAATAGTCAAATAAAAACTGTTTAAGAATTGCAGTACTGGACTGGTAGCCACGTGTCCGCTATTTAAATTTGTCTACTTCCATTGGTAGTAGACTCCACCCCCTAACTCGGTATTCGTTATATATTTATAGGTGGTCTTTGAGTCGCCAATCAAAATAATATATATGGATTTCATATGAGTGACGAGCTGCTAAAACAAAAACCCCCTTCTTTCCGAAGTATTTCAATTATATCATTTTATTTCTTTATTAATATTCATTATTAAGGATATACTTTCACTATTTTTTACTAATTTCTCTTAATTCGTTTAAGCTGTAATCCCCTATTATATATCGAACGATTTTTTAATAACAAATTTTAAATATTGTACAGTCTCAGGCAGTAAATTCCGAGGTATATTTCTTATTGTGCACTGAAAAACAAGTCATTTGTGGATAATTTTAAATAATTTTATATAAAGATGTCTTTACACAATCAGAGGTTTATAACAATTTTTACAACTTCACATTGTGAAATGACAATTTTCTGCTTTTTATTTTCAAAAAAATTTGAAAATGAATTAACCAACAAAATAAAAAAATTACTTCAAAATAATCTAAATCAAATTTGAGGGCAAAAAAGAAAAGTAATATATAAATAAATTAATAAATATATCATCACGGCATATTACCCATTGCTGGGTGTGCCAATCTGCTTTGTACGCAGATATCGGTAATAATGATGACATATTTGTACCGTGCGGGCGTTTACCAAGCGTCACCTCACGGGCACTCATTGCTGGCGTGGAGAATGCACCACAGGGGTCAATTTTGTGGCATTTAAAATTCGAAATATTTGGCGTCGGTCGGGATCGAACCCGGTTCCCCAGATTCGCGACCAGACACTCAGGCACGCGGCCACGAAACCAAAAGTAATATATTAAATATCAAATTATAATAAAATTGATATTCAACAGTTTTCATTGCTGCCAATTTACATTTTTATTCTCTTAATTTGATACTCCTAATTACATACAGCAAATTATGTTTTATACTGTAAACATGCCAATAAAACAGGACCATTTGATAAAAAATTATGCTATAAGAATTTCATCAAAAGTAAATGCAATTCTTTGATCATGTAAATCGACTTTAACAATAGTAAGATTTTTTAAAAAGATACCGATGTTGTCGATATTGAAGAGTGTTTTAAGCATATTTGCTCCACTATATGTGCTACGCGCGAATATTAGCGGACTTCGATTATTTTGCGAATACTAACAGAATTAGAAACAAAATTTAAATTAATATTCTTCTTCTTTTCCTTCTTCTTCTACTTCTGTCCTTCCAGGATTAGGCTCTCTGCCTGTTCCGGTTTCACCATCTTGTCTTCGGCCTTCCTATGTTTCTTTTTCCTTTTGGGTTGTAGGTTGTAAATCATTGCTTTTTTAAAAAATTTCATTTCGTGACATAGTTTTCTTTTTATTCTTTAGCTCTTGCCGTTATCGGTTGTACATTTAGCTCTCCACGTCTGCCTTTATTTCTGATCTTATCTAGTCTTGAGCTTCCTTTAACTGACCTCAAAAATTTAATTCCTGATAATTCTATTTTCCTGAAATCATTAGGTGCGTTCAATGAAGTAAGCAAATCTAGCAAATGCTAGGTAAGCAAACGAAACTTGTTGCTTAGTGCGCTGAACGATTTGCTAGCTATATGACGAACTCTCATCCACAACTGTCATCGAGAAACGTATATAGATGTCAAATATAACATTGCGTAATTGTGTATCTGTCATATCTCTCTTCTTGGTATGAGAACATGGAAAATAAATTTATTATTGATTTTCAGATAGTGGGATTAATTTGGAAGAAGCTATATTGGCTATAACAAAATATTTCAAATTATAATAATGTTATAAACATCCATCACAAAACTCTCTAAGCCTTTTTGACATGTGGTTGACAGACACACACCATACAAAGAAATAGAAACAGTTCAAGTTAACTTCATGTATGTAAAATTTGTACTTCCCGCCATTATATTTGACACCAGCAAGACAAGCGAGAAAATTGTTGCTTGGATTGCTTGCGAGCAAATCAAACAAATGCTAGGCTAGCAAAGTTTTTCAACAAATTTTACTTCCGGTTGCTTGTTTTGCTGGGCTTATTGAACGTATCTATTCTTTCTAGGTGCCCAGCATTCTGCTCCGTAAATTAAAGTAGGTATAGCCATTTGAAATTATTTTGTTAAATTTTATTTGCGTTTCTTTAGTTGTTTTTCTTTCTAATATTCTTTGTATTGTACCATATATTCGTTGGTTGGTGCTAACTTGATTGTTTTTGTCATTGTCTTCGTCATAAGTGATGTCACATCCCAAATATTGGAAGTGTGATACTTGTTCTTGTGTGGTCGTCGATCAATATTTTTGTTCTTGGTTGGTTTCCCATGAATGCCATCGTTATAGTTTTTGATTTTAATTTGTGTAGATTGCAATCTTGGATTAGTTGATGAAGTTTATATATTGCTTTTTGTAGATCGTCTTCATTGTTTGCCTCTATTATTTGGTCGTCAGCGAATAGCATTTATCTAAATATTCGTGGCGTACTATATTTATACCTTCTGATTATTTTTGGTTTTGCCAAACTTTTATTAGGTCATGAGAAATATTCGTTTTCCGGGAATGGACTGTGTCATATTTTGAGTCAGAGCTCAACGTTTCACCCTCAGTCGTATGGGACATCTTCAGGAGCAAGGGGGATAGTACTGTCTTAAACAAGGTTACCCGACGTGTCAACCACGCTAGAGGCCGAGTTTAAGCAACAAGAGGGGGAGACTCAGTTTACAAGGTTACCCGACGTGTAACCACGCTAGAGGCCAAATAAACCAAGTGACGAAAGGAAGACCGAGAAGACAGTTATATACTAATCTCAAGATACGGTAGATGAGCAAAGCTAATGAGGACCAATGGGAATCGAGTTCGTAATGGTACATGGGGCGTGTCGTGTTCCGAGAATCACCGGTTTCCACATGTGGCTCAAGAAATAGCCATCATCCCGATTGATGTTATTAGGATGTTTCCATATTTCTAAAGTTTCCCTGTATTTACGTATGTAAAACTCAGGGACAGGAGCTAAAATGCGGGAATTTTCAAATAAGATGTTATGTCCTGTGTTGTGTTGGTGTTCTGCGACCGCAGATGGTAATACCATACCATTACGCAGACAGCGTTTGTATTCTGGCAATCTAGCTTGCTCATCTACCATATCTTTAGATTCGTATATAACTGTCTTCTCGGCCTTCCTTTCGTCACTTGGTTTATTTGGCCTCTAGCGTGGTTTACACGTCGGGTAACCTTGTAAACTGAGTCTCCCCCTCTTGTTGCTTAAACTCAGCCTCTAGCGTGGTTAACATGTCGGGTAACCTTGTTTAAGACAGTACTATCCCCCTTGCTCCTGAAGATGCCCCATACGACTGCGGGCGAAACGTTGAGCTCTGACTCAAAATATGACACAGTCCATTCCCGGAAAACGAATATTTCTCATGACTCAGACTGTGGAAGCCTACGCAATTATTTTTTTATGTCATTTGGAAAATATTAAAGAATGTTGGTGACATACTACATCCTTGTCTTACGCCTTTATTGATGTTAATTTCTTCTGTCAGTACATAACCAGTATCGTTTACAATTTTTGTGTTTGTGTATAAACTTTGGACTATTTTTGTAAGATGGTTTGGGAAGCCTCTTCTTGTCATTATCCACCATAATTTATCTATGCGATCAAAAGCGTTTTCATAGTCTATGAATGCTAATTAATTATTATACATTTCGATAGTATATCGATAGTTAGATAGTGCCTGACAGTACCTTCACCATGGTTAGTTTACCATCTCTACTACGAACCTCATCTGATGACACAACTAAGTACCACGGGCTTTTAGACTGAATATCGTGTCTGCAATATAGTAGCAACAAAGTATGTGAATGCTACAGTGTCTGAATCCACTAAAAGGAAAACCTGGTGCGTTGGAATTGATGCGAGTGAATCCTGTATTGTTGCATGGAAATTTAAAATCCTGTGGCACTCACCTGCGGCCGAGCTGAGTGCCGTGCCGTGGCCGTGCGGCGATCAATAGAGCGTTCCCGTTCCGCCGTTCGCGTCGGCCTCGGGCACAAACAATTCCTGCCTCAAAAACTAACAGCCTTTAACCACTAGGCCTTTTTCACCAACCATTAAATCACCACCGAAACAACACAAAAAACGACACCACATTATAGAGATTCAATTATATAAGGAGAATTTTTTGTGGACCTACAAAAATAAATGATGAACTTTATGTAACTGTCCATGTCCAGTGTGAAATACACTGGCAAAAACAAACTTCCTTCAATATTATCAAACGTAATAATGCGTTGAATTTGTTCCATAGAGCAAAACCGTTTGCACATTCCTTAGACAATTTTTTAAGACAAAATTGATAGTTACCTAGAAATTTTCAATTGTCTTTGAATTACAGGCTAAAGCTTGATTTTTGTTAATTTTAAAAATATTTCGTATACTATTATTCACGAAAGATGATTATTCAAGGTCATTTGTTTGAAGAAAGAATACACATGTAACAGTAGCTTAGCAACATTTTGTATTAGAAAGAGAAAGATTATTTGACGTATGTCTATTTAATTGGCGTGGTGTGACAGATATACATAAATAGAGTTACACACATGTAATTATCTACTATACTGCCCTCTATACTAATGTTTATCCAGTGGAGTTGACATTCAAATCAAATTATTATTGTATAGTTTACGTCTAGTATATTTTTGTTTTGTGCAAAAACGTAGGTGAAGAAGATAAAACTTTGAGAAATTCATTATTTAAAAAGAAGCATAATTTTCAAATAAAATACATGTATTTTTTCAGCTGAAATGTACCCATAAATATTTCGCGTTGCACGCCTGTGGGTCCGAAATGCAGTGAAGTTATTTGCAAGTAATATTATATCAGACGGCTCATAAATGACCTTGAATAGTCATCTTTCGTGAATAATACTTTATCTCGCTTATAATGAGAGACACAGAAAAACCGTTTAAATGATTTTTTTCGGTGTCTTATAGAGGAAAAAGGGTGGTATCATTTGAGTTGCGTTATTATGTATATGAACATTCTGAGCGCGTTTTTTATTTCTCAGATATGTATCCCTGGAATATTAACTTGCAGAAAGTCGTTTTTTATTAAATAGATGCATTTGCATGCAGCTGGTCAGTGTTTTTTTATTTAACTGCAAAGTAGTTCTGCTGGATGCCTGCGCGCAGTTATGCATCCAGCTTTGAAAAGGTTGCATTGGGCGCAGACTGTATTTGAAAGTTATCACGAAACGAAAATCAACATAACCAAAGATATTAATCTTCAATAACTACTTTAGTAACATTTCTAGCAATAGTAAACATTTTGAATAACTTTTAATTATGTCTGATGAATTGGCGTTTGACAGATATCATAACCTTATTGTCGCTGCCGCAGGGTACTGTTTATTTATTCCTCGCAAAACTGCAAGCCGGTAACAGCAGATGTGACGTCATATAAAGCAGAACTGTAATATATAGCAATTTTCTGTTGACAATAAAAAAACGTACCCTCTTTTTTGTTAGTTCTAAGAATTTCTATAGTTTAATAAAAACTGTAATTTCATATATGAGATTCCAATTTATATTGTTAACAAACCAGACAGATAGTAGTTCGTACTGTTCGTAGTTTAATATAGTTTCCACATTATGTAATATCTCAAATTTGAAAATATATGGATATTTATAAGTGGTTCGTTTTTTTGCCGGCCACTGTAGATTGCAGCCAATCGCCCATTTAATAACAAACTTCATTCTACAAAATGTTATTCATAATTTACCACTCCATAATTTCCAGATTTAACTATTTATATGGTTGTAACGACAAGCTCAGCTAACTCACTCCATGTGGTCCGGATGTGGTATTTCGCTACCGAAAATCGGTCATTTCAGTATGTAAGGTGTGAGAAATATTTGTTATGTTTTATATATTATTATTATGTATGTATTGTGTTTGGAAACGAATAATAATAACCACTCCTATTTTGTAAATGGAACAGTGAGTGTTTCATGATCGGAATCTGAAGAAAAAATTATGTTTCTTACAATTAGTGCTTTTTGGAGCCTAAACATTTTCACAATTATAATTGACAATAAGATTTCTTTTCAGTCACGATTGTATTACTATTCGCAAAGTTTATATTTTGCAGTTCTACTTCACGTCACCTATAGATAGATAGATAAGGAATGTATTGCCTTTTGTCAAAAAATTTAATAAATAAGCACGTTTTAGGTTAAAGTTCCTGGAATACGATTTTACTATTTTTATGATGATGAAAATAACAGAACATGAAATAAAATTACAGATTCCCTGGCACCCATATCCAAATTAAATTTTTCTTTTAATGTTTTATTTACAACATTACGAAGAAGGTAACTGGGTCATTATACTTGAAATCAGTTATCCAGGAAATACAACGTATTTTTTTATTTTGCTGTATTTACGTGCCCTTTAATTTTAGAGGGAAGTAATACCTTAATACAGAACTTATTCAGAATTATAAATTATGTAGTATAAAGGTGCATTCACAAATGAAAATTAGGTTTATAGTTTTTGTTTAGGTTTAAGTAAGTCATTCATAAATGTAAGTTTAAATTACCTGAAAATTAGTTTTGATATGTACAGACATCTGTGTAAATGTTTCAAAAACAAGATTAAAATATGGGTAGAGCAGTACTCAACAAGACACCTGTGCGTCGTGAAACTGTCATTTGCTTGGCATTATTGATTATATTTCAGCAATTAAGTTATGACAGTCTCCATGTTCTTCTCGCATTTGTTTAAAAAGCGGATACTAAATAAAAATGGGCGTATATATCTATATCATTTCAGACTCGTTCTCATTGGTGAAGTTTGTAACGTCAAACTAAATCATAAACCTAAAGTTTGGCCCTTGCAATGTTTAGCTTTATGATTTGGATTTAGAGACCCTAAATTCTGAAGTGTGAATGGAGTCATTACATAATATGCGGCCAAAGTCTTTAAATCTAAAGTATAAACCATAAATCTAAACCTAATTTTCATTTGTGAATGCACCTTAAGACTAAAATTAATCATATTTTTATTTTATTTTATGAAAACCCACAATTTACAGCATATTCCAGAGTGCCACGGTAATGTGATATTATTTACTGTTTGTTTGACATATACTCGTATAATAACAAGTAAAAGATTATTAGCGTATTGTGTAAGTTTTAATATAAAAATTTATTTATTTTCATATACATAATATAAAACTAGCATTGCCGCAAGACCAAGACCGGTGTAGGTCTCGAGGTCTTGTCTCGTCTCGTATTGGTCTTATCGAGACAAGATCATGATTTGCTCTCGACTAAAAACGTCAAAATGAGACGAGACCAGTATCGAGTTTTTAAATATATTTTCTAAATGTGCTTCAAAAACTAAGACACTGAGTAAATACTGTAAATATTATTTAAAATTTTGTAAAAACAAGAGACATATCTACCTATTAATTTTTCAAATTTTCTAATTATACTTACTTATTTTCAATGCTGTGTTCCTGAAACATTAATTTTATGTAAGAAATAGAAATTCGAATACTTACTTTATTTTATTACTAGGTAAAACGTAGCTCACGACAAATGAGATGGAGAAACTTACTCCGGGAGTAGTAACTCATTTCATGAGAACTCTGGAGCCGCTTCCAGAAAACTAAAATAGAGCTATGTTACAATAGACTAGGCTTGAAGCTTGGCTTAAATTTCCAAAATAGTAAATATTACAAAATAGTCGTACAATACTCATATTTATATTAAATCTATGACAAGACGATCTATGTAGGCAAGACCAAATGTAGACGATACTGAGTCAAATCCAAGACGAGACGAGCCTTGCAGTCGGTGACAAGGCTAAAAATAAAAGCCCCGTTTTTACTTATATTTGATTATCAAATCTACAGTTCCAGCGACAAGCGGAGAACTAATATTGAGCCTCAAACTACTGAAGCATTATGATATTTTTTGTTAATACTTGCTAGTGTTAGTCTCAAATTTTGAATTCAGGAATTTTCGCGAAATAATTTGGTAGGTACCTAGTGGAATATTTTCGTGCGAATAAGCTGCATGGAATTTAAAATATTTTGCATGGAATTTAAACAGGAATTTTTACAAACATGTTACAGTAAAACTCAAACCTTTCATACATCAAAAAAGGTCATACAAAGTGGACTGTATGCTACAACTTTAGACTTATGTTGCAATGAATAGGCGCTTTCGTTCGGACTGTGATTATGATTTTCTAATTTGTTAAATAAATTTAATTCTAAACGAACAATAAAACTAACCCGATCGACGTGTAACCTACACAACGTCGAATGAATTAGCATCAAACGACAAATTCACAGAACGACAAATCAGCTGTTTCCGAATAACAAAAATTATTGTGTTGGTTATTATTTATATAGAAAATTCGAAACCAATAGTGATGTAAGTTGAATCTACTGTCTCAGGTTCTAGTAGTTCTGATTCTGATGTAGATATGAATTTGCGGAATAGAAGAACTTGTATAAATAATTATGTTGAAACTGTTATACCTAACTATTCAGAAGAAGATTTTAAATGTGACTTTCGAACGAATAGAAATACTAGACATTACATAACGAATTATTGGTATTGGTACTTTTCATAATTCATCTGAAATATAAACAATCTTCTTATAACTTAAATATTAACAATGAGTTAACAGTTTGTATATTTGAAATAAATTGTGAAAAATCCATCGGGATTCGAACCCGAGATACCTACCTTGCCGGGATAGTGCTCTACCAACTAAGCTATTTGCTGCTCTTTTCTCGATGGCTGAACAATCTTTTAAAGTCGTATAACTGCTGTGGATATTATTAATCGTTTCATGATTAGATGTGGGGTTGCCAAGCTACCATTGCGTTTAAACATCTAGTGAATGAGTCATAATTTACTCAAGGCCCTACCACACCAAATTTTAATATTAACAATGAGTTAACAGTTTGTATATTTGAAATAAATTGTGAAAAATTGTCAACCATCGGATTCGAATCCGAGACACCTACCTTGCTGGGATAGTGCTCTACCAACTAAGCTATTGGCTGATCTCCTCTCGATGGCTGAACAATCGTTCACTTTTAAAGTCGTATAATTGCTGAGGATATTATTAATCGTCATATGATTAGATGTGGGGTTACCAAGCTACCACTGCGTTTAAACATCTAGTGAACGAGTCATAATACACTCAAGGCCCTACCAGACCAAATTTTAATTTTAACAAAGTGAAAGATTGTTCAGCCATCGAGAGGAGAGCAGCCAATAGCTTGGTTGGTAGAGCACTATCCCGGCAAGCTAGGTGTCTCGGGTTCGAATCCCGATGGCTGACAATTTTTCACAATTTATTTCTTATAACTGTTTGTTACGCCATTTTTCAATCTTTTGTGATTTGAATAACAGTAATCATGAGAAAAGACTGATTCTGAAGGGGGTGCGTTGTGATCACAAAATGAAAGAGTGGGGGTAACGAATAACGAACGAAGAAATATAATTCTTCTTGATTATGTTCACTTTGTCAATTTTATCACGATTCACAGTTCGAACGAAAGCGACTTTTGTAAACTAACTTAAATAACATGATATACTCGTAGTAGAAGAAAGTGTAGGTACCTATTGTGAAATTTTTAATTTTTTCTCCTTGTCTTAAATAAAAAAATTCAATAGTAAATTATTATTATCTACATATTCGATTTATACGAGTATAAATACGCATATCCCGGCGTGCTAAGTAATGGCTCATTCGCAGCATCGGAATTATGCTTAAAAATGTGTAGGTGGTTCTTTTCAACAGAATTCTTTTCACAACAGTTATTTGATTTATTACCACATTCATGTTATCAATATTTAATATAAACGATATTTGTCACAAAATTTATTGCTTGGAGATGTACAACCTAATGACCTAATCTATTTTTAAACATCAAGGTGACGTTATTAAATATTCTCGTTTCTGATTGATACTGTAGATGTATGTAGGTGAATTTGGAATATAGGTAAATAAATGGAAAAAATCTGATGTGGCCAACACAACACCTCCCGCTATTTAATTTTCATTAATTTAAATATATATAGGTACTAGAAATTGTATTAAAATCCATTCTATATAACTATGGTTCTATTTACTATTTTCTTTTTAAAACATTACTTTTATTAATTTGAAATGATTAGTTCTTTGACAGTGACATTTATGTGTCAGTTACATACATTTGAGGTATGAACTGTCTAATCAAGTAGTTGTATTTGTCTAAAGCGCATGCTCTGTGATTTAAATTATAGATAATTTTATAAATTTATCCATAAGATGTATAGAAAAAGTATTAATGCAAACCAATAGAAAATTTAATAATCTTTAATTTTTATAATAACATAAATAACATTTAAAGGTATTTTTCGGAGAAAAAATCTTTTGAGCTTCAAGTAAAGTGCCATTTCCGGTTATCTGATTTACACCAAAATCTAATGGCTTCTTTCAATATTAGAATAAGGTATAAATACAAGGTTTCAAATTTGAATGGTAATGTATTTTAGTTCTTTCTTCTTATGCCGAAATTATGCCGGCGTTATTACATTGTGCTAAAATTGCGCGTGTGTGTCTGTGTATGTGGTTCCTGTTTACGCTCTAACTCAAATACTACCATTCAGAAATTTTTACACTTTGTATTTCTACCTTATTGTAATATAGAAAGAAGCCATTAGATTTTGGTGGCAAATCAGATAACCGGAAATGGTACTTTACTTCAAACTCAAAATAGTTTTTCTCCGAAAACACCTTTAAATGTTATTTTTTCAAGATTTATGTTACTATAAAAATTAAAGATTATTCAATTTTCTATAGGTTTGCATTAATACTTTTTCTTTGTATTGTAGCCTACGCTTAAACAAACACAACTCCTTGATTACACAGTTCATAAATCATTTCAAATTAATAGTAATAACTTTTTAAACCGAAAATTAATAATAATAATGTCTTAAAATAAAAATAGCAAATAGATCCATAATTATATGAAATGGTACAGTTTTCAACATAATTAAATATGTACCTAAGTATGTATATTTGAATTAATAAAAATTAAATGGCGGGAGTTATCGTGTTGGCCACATCAGATTTTATATGGTACAAATCTTAAAGTTTTAATAGAGAAATTATATAATTTATTCTTTTAAAAGGAAAATTCCAGGTCAGTCTACAACAAATACAATAAAATATTGGTGATAGTTTTTACATTATTTACTAGCTCTCGTATCGTATGAACATTCACGCAATCATTTGCCCCGTCTCTTGAACAAATTTCACGTGATCAATGATTGTTGCATGAACTTTGTTAAACGAAATATAATTAGAAATTAATAAGTATGACAACATAAATTCAACTATGAGCCAGTTTCACATTTTTTTAAGTATTTTAAATGAAATAAAAATAAATATATCATCACGGCATATTACCCATTGCTGGGTGTGCCAATCCGCTTTGTATGCAGATATGAAAGTTTATGCAATATTTTTCATAGTAATAAAAATAAAAAAATATTGCACAAATTTTAATAATTAATTGTAATATATCTAATGGATATTTCGTGATAATTTCAAATTTGAGGTTCTTTAAATAACAATATTTTTTAAATGTAATACTTCGAATTCTTGCAACAGCCCTTTAGTCAAAGATACTAGTAAGTATATTTGTATAAATATTTCAAAGAAAACTAAATTAAGTATCAAAATAAGAATTGTTCAATTCTGATAGATATTACGAAATGACATAGACCATATTCCATTTACTTCTTGTAGGAAGTTTGATTTCATAAATTAGAAAAGTTATTGGCATAAAGTTTTTCGTATGAGGGATGGCAGGATATTCCCGTGTCGAACACGGCGGAATGCGAAGAAAATGATTTGGAGGAGTGTTTTATCTTTATAGATGGCTGCAGGACGACACAATAAATCAAATTGAAAGTTGTAAGTCAGGCGTGCGACCAATGAAGCGCCAGACGAATTCTATTACTTCACAGACATACAGTCTCATCAACATAAATTACTCGACATTATTCATTTCGTCTACGAGACATATTCTCATATTAGTTGTGGAGATACACTCGCTATTAGTTGTGTTATCGGAGTTAGGATGTTCAGGAATTAACTAAGAATGTTTATTGGGTGTTCTTTACCTTAAATTACATTCTTTTCCTTAATCAGATAAAAGAATTTCTTTTAGTAGCTATATTCCAGACATATCTTATCATATAATCAATCTGGCTAGAAAACGTTAAATATTTGGTAAAGAAAACAGAGAATAAGAATTATCTACCATTTATAGTGGGACGGAATTTGTAAAATGTCATTTACAAAAATGGAGAATGACATAAACTGTTGCCCAAAGCCAGGCACATGGAATAATAGACCTTGAAAAGGGCTCCCGCGGAAATTTTCGTAAGATGGGACTGAAAAAGTAATACGGGGCTGAAAACATTAGATAGGACTGATATTTCCCGTAGGGAGGGGTGTTACGGACGCATTTCACTACTGTTGTAGGTACTTGTACATAACAAAAACAAAGATTTCATAACCTCGGATATTGAAAAAATATTAGAATTACAAAGGCAAGTTCAATTTATTTTTGAAAATCAAGTATTATTATTACTATAAATCTATAAAAAATTGTACTAATTCTTCCGGTTTCTGGTCATAGTTGATATATAAAATTGTAATTAAATTTATTGTTTTTCTTTTTCTTTTTTAAAATCATAGATGGGGCTGAGCCCCATCTTGCCCTCTGGAAGCGCCCATGGACACTGAAGTCCAAAATATGACAGAAAAGAACTAACCAAACTATCAAACTTTTGACAGGGCTGGAGAGTTTTAGATAACAAAAAAAGTAAACAAATATATCATCACGGCATATTACCCATTGCTAGGTGTGCCAATCTGTTTTGTACACAGATTTCGGTAATGATGGCGACATATTTGTACTGTGCGGGCTTTAAGAGCGCAGGGTACCCATATGTGAAATACGCAAAAACAGGTCTAAGGAAAAAACGCCCTGTGTACTTATTTTACATTTTACTTAAATCTTTTTTATTTTACCGTATTTAGAAACAATAAATCTATGTTTTTTAAAGAATGATTTTGTTAAAAAAATGTCCTAAAATTAGTAATTTGTCTTTAAATAAATGTATTTTCATACTAATTTTTTCGGTATATTACACCTAATTTTTAAAAAATAAACAATAGGAAACTTAGTTCCAACTTTCATAACACTTTTTTTAAAATTTTGAACAAAAATTAGTACAAATCCAGCCTTCTAGACGTTTTCTACAAAATGATAATTTTGGTGTTTTCATTAAATTTATACGCTGTACAGCAGCGACGCCACATAAATTGTGTGTATTTGGGTAAGCTCGTTCCATAGGCGTGCGTGTTGGACATATTTTAGCTATAGACAAGATTGTTACTTCTTAGTCACTTGTTGCTGTCTATTATAAACTATTTACGTTGATTGTTTTCTACGGTTTTCATTTTGTATCTTTTTGGTTATTATTTAGTTTGCACTTTGCAGTGCTTTTGCAATAAATTGTTGCTATAAAATCAGTCTTTTTCAAGACTAAAACCTTTTATTTTATATTTTTCTTTGTATTGTATTTTTATTGTGCATCCATACAAATAGATAATACTAAAAGTGACGAAAAACATTATCGGCGAGGGGACAATAAACGTCTGCGATTAAATGTTAGGCGAAAGAAATGTCAAAAACTTCAAATTTGGCGAAAAATGTATTTTAAATTTTTTGTTAATTTAAAGTTATGTTATGAATGAAAAATGAAATATAACATTATTGGGAAATCTGGTGTCACTTATGTTTACATTTAGATACATGTATGAGAATTTGTTTGAGACACAAGTGTGATGAAACAAATTTTATATAAGCGCGTAAAAGTCATAATGCATGTTGAAAAATTAGAAAAAAGTGGTTGCGTTTACAGTAGTAAACAACTTCATATACAAGTTAAGAGAGTACACTTTGTTTATACAAATATTTACACCTTAATTTGAGTTAATTTTTGAAGTTAGATATTCAAATTGTGTGTGATATTCAATTGTGTTCTTCACCATGTCACCATGGCCATACAGAGAAACTGAGGCCATGCTGACGTCACCATACCCTTCTCTAAAATAATCAATGCAATATTATTAAGAAAGAATGTTTAATTTTTATTATTATAATGCAAAGCTATGAGTATAATGGTTCATTTTTATATTTTATGAGTCATATATTGAAATTCCATGCATTATGGTCACATATCTCATTAAAAATTTATCGAAACATAATTTGCATTACCTACAACAAACATTAATTTTGAACCAGTTGATGAAAAAAACGTGGTAATGAGCTCATACAGGTCAAAGTTTATGCTATTTCTTGATCATTCAAAATGTATGAGGTAATTGCACAGTTTAAGCAAAATGTATGAGCCCTTGTATGAGGTGATGTTTCACGATTTGTTTATTTGACTAGTATCTCACATAAATTCTCATACATGTATCTGAATGTAATCATACCTTTAAAGACATGCTTGCTAAGTAATATTATTTGCCTTGTTTAACATCACATGAATGATTTTGCCAAGAGCTCTCTTGTACAAATTTCAAATTTGCTAGTTTTGTATCGAGTATTTGCTGCAATGAAAAATATTTAAAAATACTGAATCGATATAATCATATAATCAATATAGGTAACCAACTACCTGCAACCTATGCCTGAATTAGAGTAAAAACATATACTTATGTAATAGGTAATAAATATAATCTATTTTTTGTGTGGTTAGTACTTTTGTTACGACACGAGCAGTCATGTGATTTTGTTGACCCTGGCAATTAATATTTTTTTGCTGTAATAAAAATACTTCTTCTAACTAGAGGGATCAGTGACAAATATACTCAATTTCTTGGGTCATTATTATTAAATTAATTATTAATTTATTAAGTTAATACATACAGTAACAAAAACAATTATAATTTAATTTAATAATAAGAAGAATGTATTATAAGTAAAAAAATTAAATTTTGGATAATAGACAAAGAAAATTTTCTTGTAAATAAACATTACTGGTACTATCAAATTCAGGGTCAGCTACATATAACCAAACGCAACTACTGTTTGCTTGTGGTTTGGACACCATTAGGAATCAAGTTCGAAAAGATTTTTCGGAATGATATTTTTTGGAAGCAAGAAATGGAAGCAAAATTAAATAGGTTTTTTGAACACCGTATATAACAGAGGCACAACAGAATAGAAAAAGAAACATTAAAATCTAATTTCACACATTAAACGGCTTTCACAAATAAAAATTATGTTTACGTTTACACTTCAAGTTTACAATTTAATGTTGTGTTCAGTTCAAATTTTATTTATCCTCAAGTCAAATATTTTTATCTTATATCTATGTGATTTAAATATAATTTTTCAATTTTTTGTATAATATAATTTAAATCGATTATTGTCATACGATATGCAAACTTTTCACTCTAATTTTATACATTAAAGTTTAACAATACATTGTATTGTAATCTTAATTAGTATAACTTACATAGATTTGCAATGTAGGTATATTTAATGTTTTATATTTGTTTGTTAATAAACGAAAATAGAAATTATTTTATTTTATAATTTTTATTTTTTTCATCATATGGTAAGGCTTTTCATCTCGTATAAGTCGGATGACCCCAAAGCAAAACGTAACACGCTGCCAATGAAAAATAGCATGTAGAGACGTAAGAGGGGAATATTCAGCCCCGCCTTCTAGACGTTCAGATTCTACCTCACCCTTTACACCCCAAATGCAGCAGAAACTGTTTGTCTACATCACCTACAGCCTTAACCAAGCGTCACCTCACGGGCACTCATTGCTGACGTGGAGAGTGCACCTCAGGGGTCAATTTTGTGCCATTTAAAATTCGAAAATATTTGGACACTAGAGGTCTCGTGGCCGCGTGCCTGAGTGTCTGGTCGCGAATCTGGGGAACCGGGTTCGATCCCGACCAACGCCAAAATATTAGATAACACGATTATAATTATAAAACCATTTGAATTACAATTTACTTCAGACGTTGGTCATGTCGTGGCCAATTTGTGGTTTAACTGACCAGACCAGAATATGAGTTTTGATCAATATTTGGCGTTCTGGTCGACCATGCCCGGTTACACCATTAAAGCTTAAATTTTAAAGGTTCCATAAATTTGCAATATCCCCTCAAATTCAAATATCAAATGCGAAATTGAATATTGCTATCAAAAAGTCGATTCGTATTCTTTGTTGAAGCATAACTTAAAACTTAAAAAATCTGATGTGGCCAGCACATGACCTCCCGCTAATACTATGTTTAAAGTAGCAATGAGCTTTAAGTATAAAGTATCACTTCCGGTTGATCGTTTATAAATAATATTTAATTTTTTATTCCAATAAATAGAAAAGTCTGTGATACGAAATTTTCGATTATATTTTATTGTTTTTCCTCGAAAATCTGTTAAGAGTTCCAAATTACGTACCACTTATTATATATACACAAAATCTAATATGTTGTTCCAAATTATATAAGAGTTTTAAATAACAAATTTGAGGAGTTTTGGAGCATATTTTAATACTTTTTTTTTTCAAGAAAATCTATTTAGAGCTTCTAATAAAGTACCACTTCCGGTTTATCAATTACTTATACAAAACCAAAAAAATAAATACCAAATTTGAAAAGTTTTGGATTATATCAATAAATAAATATATCATCACGGCATATTACACATTGCTGGGTGTGCCAATCTGCTTTGTACGCTGATATCGGTAATGATGATGACATATTTGGATTATATCAATATATTCACGAAAATCTGTTCAAAGCTTCAATTAAGTATCACTTGCGGTTTATCAATTTTAACAAAATTGAACATGTTGTTCCCTTAATATACTCGTAAGAGTCTTAAATACTAGAAGTGAAAAATTTTGGATTATATTTTAATATAGTTTTTCATTAAAAACTGTTTATACCTTCAAGTAAAACACTTCTTGTTGTCCAATTTTAACCAAAATCTAATCAATTTTTTATATGAATGCAGAAAGCTTTAATATGGAAAACAGAAATTTTTGGAAGTTTTATATAAGAGTTATCGTGGAAGAAAAAATCGTCATGGACACAGGCATCATTGTAAAAATAGTAAAAATGTATTGTGGGGACCCTAATTCGTGCTTATTCACTGAAACTCACTATCGAATTTATGGACCAATAACATTACCTCCCTTACCTACGGTATGACGGGAGGTACAAAGAGTAGTAAATTCGGAAGATCTATTTCCATAGAAATGAAATGTACGAGAAATCTACATGAAGGGTCAAGGAGAGATAATAGACCAGAAAAGTGTAACGGTCAAACTTAGGCGCAAAATTCAAACTCAGTTCATAACGCTGAGAACATAATTTCAATCCCCATGTATTACTTACCAAGGAAATTTTTGCTCAACTTTAGAGGCCGAAAAATCTCATAAAAGTAAATCTCTTATGCAAAGCATTATATGTAGCATCTAGACCGATCCTTTATCTCCAGATTCGTACAATAATATTCACATGAACTGTGCACAGTTTATAATTATTTGAATAATAATACAACACTACAAAATTCATTGAACGTATGTCTTAGTTTGATCGTGCATGCTTCATCTTCTATTGTTATGTTCTATTTACTGGTGGGTCAACATATACGGTATCCTTACTTGCACCAAGCATTTTAATTTCTAATAATTTTCTTACTTTACCTTTTCTACAGGTTTAAACTGTTGCAATCTATTACTGAATAAGCAAACTATCGAATTCGTAACAAGAGCTGCTTAATTTCTTTTACAAAATATATTTTTTTTTGTCTGTAAAATTAAACTCCTATATGAAACGTATACTAAGGAATTCAAACTATGAACTCGCGCCAAAGGCAAATTCTAACCTAACTTTTCTGGTCTATATTAATGAGCTAAACTTCTTAAAAAATGGACTGATCGTTTTTTTTTCTTGATCTTCATATATTTTGTCTTCATGAGGCGTACCATGAAAGAATTGAAATAATTGGTCATTCGTCAGTGAAAATTTATTAACGAAAACAATAAAGTTTTTTTTAACCGCAGTTTGTATTCTACCTATATATTCAAGTCGTATTAGAGTCTACTAGTTTGTAACTAATGAAGAAACATGTGGATATCCTTATTCTTTATTTAATTGTCGACCCCTGAATTTCTGATTTCTAATGAACCGATTCTGATGTGTGTTGTGTGATCGATAGTGTGCGTGTCTCCCATCTCCGTCTGTTGAGTTTGGTGTAATTACTTGTAGAGAGAGACAGAGGATATGATTGGTGCGTGCGCCTTGACTGAACCGAAGGATTATTAGTGTTATGCTGAGGGCGATTTGCAGAGTTTCAACCGAATTGTAATGACTAATATTCTCAATGGGTAATTGGAAATCTTGTTCCTGTGGCTCAAATTCAATTTCTCTGCAATGTATAGAAACTGTTGCGCTCAATTTGCTTGCCAAAACACAGGACACGAGCCAAAACATACGCCAAGAACGAAGGAGGAGACAAACCAAGATACAAGGCAAGCATTTTGCATTTGTAAAGTCGTTTGACTCCTATACAGTGTACAGTACATTCATTCAATTTCAAGTTACATTTATGTCATATTATTGCCTCTTTATTATCGTATACCTAACAAAATATTCTCTATACTTAGTCCTTGTTTTTCTGTGTCCATCTGTTAACAATATTTATCAAAATTTCAATAATATAATTTTGGGCTGTTGTTTGAGAAATATTAAGCTCAATTGTGCCTTAACTATACTTTTTCCGATTTTTAACAAAAGTGTACTAACTTAGACAACCCGTATACCTATATTTGTTTTGCTAACTATGATAACTGTGTATCTTTAAACTGACATATGGTACTTATCTGTTTAAAAAAAATATCGGTACCTACCTAATTCATAAACTTGGTAATGTTTTTTTCAAATAAGTAATTCAATACGTGAACTTAAAGTATCTCTGATAATGTTAGATGTTAGATTATTTCTACACAATCTGTAAAAACAATCTAGGGTGGCCAACACGATACCTCCCGCCATTTACAGCCGGAGTCACAAAAAAGATTAAACTAATCCTTATTTTTGGATTAGAAAATTTTACTCTAATTTTTCTTAAAATATAGTCTAATCTAATCCAAATAACTACCTTTTACCTTCCGTCACCTTTAGGTAAGGAAGGTATTGTCTTTGGTAAAAAATTCGGTGGTAAGTTTTTGATGAATAAGCACGTTTTAGGGTCCCTAGAATACGATTTTACTATTTTTGCGATGATGTCTGTATGTGGGTGTGTGTGTATGAATGTGTGTGTGTGCGTGTGTCTGTGTGTGACAAAATTTTCTAATGCGATAATTCTAATACTACAATTCCAAAAATTATAATTCTTTCGTACTTCTCTTCGTTACATCCATGTGAGGAGCTGATTAGATTTTGGTTATAATTGGTCAACCGGAAGTACCCTCATTTGAAGATTTTAATAGTTTTTCTTGAAAAAACGATGGTAAATATCATTTTTTCACATTTAATGTTATTATGAATATTAAAGAATATTTTATTCTCTATACGATTTGAATGCATTTTATACTTCATATTAAATGGATATAGAATTAAAAAATTATAAAGAAATTAAATATTATGTATATTAGTCAGCTATGCTATAACTCTGGAAACAGCTGCTATATTAAGAAAATTCTGATTGAAAGGTGTCAGTGTCAAGTGCAGTTGACAGTATGTTTGTGTTATAATTTTATTGGAAATATAGGATCATCTTTTAGAAACTTTCTGTATGGAATTTGTATAAAATATATCAACTGTCTTAAGGTAATGTACAAGAAAAAGAATCTTTTGCGAAGAACTTTCTGTATGACATTTATACAAAATACATAGAACTGGCGGAAGGTAATGTGCTGGCCACATCAGATTTTTTGATAATAAAATGAATATTAAATTTGAAATACCGAGATAGAATAGAATTCATTAATCCCAAAATGAGGATTAGCTTAAACTTTTTTGCGAATCGTTAATTTTTATTAATCTAAATACATACCTACATATTTACTTATGCTGGAAACTGTATTGATTTCCTTTTGTATCGTTCTATTTACT
Source organism: Harpalus rubripes (assembly GCA_963082715.1). NCBI lineage: Eukaryota > Metazoa > Arthropoda > Insecta > Coleoptera > Carabidae > Harpalus > Harpalus rubripes. Next base: position 54,562,786 of record OY720452.1, read on the forward strand.
TTTTTCTTTTTAAAACGTTACTATTATTAATTTTAAATTATTAGTTCTTTGACAGTGACATTTATGTCATTTACATACATTTGAATAACTGCGTAACCAAGGAGTTTTGTGTGTTTAAAGCGTAGGTTCCAGGATTTATATTATATATAACAAAATATGTAGAAAAAGTATTAATGCAAATCTGTAGAAAATTTAATAATCACTAATTTTTATAGAAACATTAATCTCGAACTAATATAACATTTAAAGGTACTTTTCGAAGAAAAATAATTTTGAGCTTCAAGTAAAGTGCCATTTTCAGTTATCCGATTTACACCAAAATCTAAAGGCTTTTTCCATAATAGAAAAAGGTCGAAATACAAGGTTTCAATTTTTTTTGAATGATGGTATTTGAGTTAGAGTGGACGATTCACACATACATACACACACACACATAAAATTAAACAAATGAATGATAACGCTGAAATGACAACGAAATTGAACATTCTATTACATTTAATTCCAATAAAAATAACACAACCTACAATATATCAAATATAAATCACGTTTTCATACTTACATCTATAATAATTATTAGTATTACCACTAATGCGGTTTAGAAATTTGACATTGACGTATATCGTTTAATATTGTTATGATGATGTTTGAAAAGAGCGGTAGTGGGGGTAAAAATACCAGAGAAACCAGGATTATTTCGTGGTTGCCGTGGTCCGATTTTGTACCAACCTTTTTCAGGAACCGCGTTCCAAATAAAAACCGGTAAATAATTTCAGGACTTACTGAACATAAAACCGTAAACCTGATCGAACCGGCTGCGGTACGGAATATACTATAAGATACCAAAATTAACAAAAACGAGAATACGTACTTGTTTGTTTTTAAATTTATCTGAAAAATAGTTGTAATTTAATAGTAAATTAGCCAAACATTAAAGAACTTGTTCCACAATATAGATAAAATAGTGATATGATAGTGTCAAGAGTGACAAATCTATTGACAGTTATTTTAAAAATTCGTATTTACTTAGCTAGAAAAAGGTTAAAATTCTGTTACTTGATATAATGTATAAAGTTGTTATTATTGCTTAAATATACTAAATGACAGCTGACGTTAATTTACGTTTAATTTTGGAACATGTGAACACCAGCCATAAAGTCTTATTTATAATTTTGTTTATATTTCTTATTTTCGAAGCTGTGAATGAGCTTTTAAGGCGAGATTTTTTTGCAAGCCATACGCTTAAATAAATTTAAAAAATGCTTATAATAGAAAATAATCAGGATTTAAGCAATAAAATTTGCAGAGTTTTATCATAAATATTTTGAAGCTGTTAAAAAAAGATTGAACCAACGTTGAAGTATTTGTGTAGATAAAATGAGTAAAAAGTTTTGAACAGTCCAAACATTTAAATCAAGTTTATAATTCTGTCGTACTGTTTAATCCGCTTAAAGCAGTCTATTTCCGGTGCACAAATGACAGTAATCGTAAAATATTTGTAATTTGTACATCCGTGGGCCAACAATACGCCCTCTTGCTCTTGCTTTCTCTCCATTCCTCAGCTGTTCGCCGTTCAATAACTTGTAAATAATACACACACAAACCGCACGCAAGAACGACTATATCTCCAGTTTTATTCTCTCCGTAAAAAGATCTGGGTTACGGGAAGTCCGTTTTTTTATGCCCCATTGTTATTTAATATTTTCCTCCACTCGTTACAAGTCGGCAGGTTATTTGGAGGGAAATATATCCGAGAGAAGAATAGATTCTTAAAATTGAATCTGATAACGAGTAGATTTCAGTCAATTTACAACAGGGCGAAATTCAATTGGATAAGTCGGATCCAATTTCGGAACTTAAACAAGGATATTAAATTTATCAGCCAATCACGGCAAGCCTCCCCAAGTCCTTAACACAGATTTCCGCACTGTATGTTCACGAAGAAAAGAAGGCGTCTATATATTTTTCAAAACCTTCAAATTTTTAATCAAATAAATGCCATATTACTTTTTTATGTAAACCTCAGTAAATAATACATTTTAACATTGCTATGAAAATGAATTTTTTATATTTTGCGTTCATAATGCGTATCGTAATGACCTTCATTTCGATACGCAATTTTTTGTTTTAGACGGTTGGTACTAGATAACGTTTCTTTAACCCATTTTTACCTAATTTATTTTTAGTTAATTGACAATTCATTTTAATATTATAATGTCGAAATTATTATAATTTTTTTTATTTAGGGAAGATTATTTACATGAAAATGTACAAATGGTTACAAATATAATCACAAATTGAGTAAGTAAATGTTAATTGTAGAAGGCGCAAAATATAAAAAATAGTATAAAGAACTCATTTAATAAGACTTTCTTTCGCACTTGTCAATTAGAAAACTCGCTAACGCTCGTTTTCTAAATTTTGACGCGTGCGAAAAAGACATGTCTTATAAAACATGTTCTTTAATATACTATATCGCAAAAAATTAAAAAAAGTGCAAATGATAATTTGATTATTTTTACTTGCTATTGGGATTTTCAAGTCAGAAAACGCTTACTAGCGGCGAATATTAGAACTACAAACAGTGGTACACATTTGACATTTACAAGAAACTACAACTATATATGACTACAAAAACTCTATTATACATACTTGAATTATAAATAAAAAATACTAATAAATGAGAAAATAACACGAAAACTAAAGAGCCACAATTGACAGCAATGCTACACTTACAAATGTCAACATAAAGTGTACCATTGTTTAATGCGATCAGCGCCATCTCTTGTTACTAGAAAATCACAATACCTACCTACATAACGAAGAGAGGTTATGTAGAAAATTATATATTGAGACTTTCGCGAACAATGGGTTCATAAAATCAGATTTTAATTAATTTAATGGGTATTTGTTTATTTACAATCTGATTGGAAAAATGACACTTGTGCTCTCTCCATGTCAGCAATGAGTTCCTGTGAGGTGATGCCTTGTAAATATGTATCATTACCGATATCAATGTACAAAACAGATATGCCGTGATGATATATTTACACTCTGATTTATTTAAATTACAGAAGGCAACCTGTTCTAGTACGAGTTACAAATTTGGACACGAGCAGCGTTTCGGCGAGTTGGCGAACGAAGAGTGCTTCAATAGCCTTCTGCAACGAGTGTTTTACAGTATTTTATCTGTTTCGGCTTTCATATAAATTATTTCTTTTTAAAAGTGGTTAAAGAAATTGTTGTAGGATTATTTTGGCAGAATAGTTAATGGTGGTATGGTGAAAACTGTAAGTTTTAAATTTGTAAATAGTGAACAACATCGCAAGGAAACCACTCGAATGTATAATTTTATATTAATTAGCAAAAATAGATGTGTTTTTGTTAGTTTTTAACTCCCGCTACCGTTGGTAAGGGAGGTATAGTGATCGTGCTAAAAATTACATATCGAGATTTTAGCAAATGAGCACGTTTTAAGGTCCCAGAATCCAATTTTAACATTTTCACGATGATGTCTGTGTGTATGTATGTGAGTGTGTGTGTGTGTGTGTGTGTGTGTGTGTGTGTGTGTGTGTGTGTGTGTATTTATGTATGGTACACCTAAATCTAATGGGCTCTTTCCATAATAGAAAAAGTTAGAAATACTAGGTTCCAAAATTTTCTGAATGATATTACTTGAGTTAGAGTGGAGGAACCACACATACATATACACACAGACATCATCGTGAAAATGTTAAAATTGGATTCTGGAGACCTTAAAATGTGGTCATTTATAGTTTGTGTCAAGATAAATGCACATTGACTTCGACTTCTTAAGTTCGGTTAACCCATCACTCCAGGGTATTTTCTTACCTGTGCTGCCAGGGGCGGATTACCAAATTTACAGTACAAACCGGGAAATATACAATTAAAATCTTTTAATGTATTTTGACTATATAAATTTCGCTAAACGTTGTATCACATTATTCTTGTTTCATTTGTAAACAACTGAAGTAAAATGTGGCACCCATGGAGTGATTTTCCGGACGAAGAAAATAATCTAATATTGAAGGAGAACATATTTTTAAGATTTGTATAATGTAAAAAGATATATAAATAAATTATTAAATAATTTCTTTAATTGTGTCAGCTCTTACATGGTGAAACTTATTATTCATTTTAATTATTGAAATTACGTGGTTTTAAGTTTCACAATTATTTTATTTTGATTACCAGTTTCGCTACAACATTAGCATCATCAGATCTACCTTAACGTAAAATAATAAATATATAAATATGTCTATTTAATTGAAGAAAATCATACTAGCAGTTTTAATCCCGAAATATTACATATATAAACTAAAGGACCAAGATTAGATTTTTTAGAAGCTATAGAAATTGGTAAAGCAATAAACAATTATGAAAATATTCTAAATGAACAGACAAGTCTTAATAATTCACCGTTAATGAAGTTTTTAGAAACATTATAAAATTTGTGTGATAATTTATTTGTTTATATTAATATTTTTGAACTTTGTAATTTTTTTAAAATAATTTTCTAAAAATCAAAAAACAAAAAATTATTAAAAAAAAACAATTATTGACATATTGACAGTTCGTTTATATTTATTTATTATAATTTAGACATATTTATATATTTATTATTTTACGTTAAGGAAGATCTGATAATGCTAATGTTGTAGCGAAACTGGTAATCAAAATAAAATAATTGTGAAACTTGAAACCACGTAATTTCAATAATTAAAATAAATTATTAAATAATAAACTGTAGTAATTTTATTATTAATTTTAATATCTGATTTGTGGTTAGGTACTGTTTTAAATTTGGTAATTTGGAAAAATTGTGGATACCTCTCTGTGTACTTACCCTTGCAAATCTTTTAAGCAAATACATGCTGTGGTGGGCGTAAAAGTCAATGTGCATTGACACAAACTATACCAAAATCTCGATATGCGATTTTTAGCATGATCCCTATACCTCTCCTACCAAGGGTAGCGGGAGGTAAAAATAGAAAATAATTGTAAATGCAAATGGTTTAGAGAGCAGAAAGGCAATTTTGAAATTTTTTCAATAGTCCTTTAAAATAAGGGTGTTACGATGATTTTACGAAAAACAAGAAAACTCCAATAACTACGAATCGGGGAATCAATCAAAAAGTTGTTTATTTTAATGAGTTTTAACTGCCATCTTTGGTTGTACCGACTGAATATTAACATCCTGTATATAGATTTTTTTGCAAGCAACACTTTTCAACCCTTTGTCTACAAGAGACAAAAATTTAAAATCGGCATTTCAATGTACTCGGAAGTTATGGAATTTCAAACAGGATTCTTTTTTAATAGCTACCCATTATGTATTAATTACATAACTATTATATTTCTTTCTTGTTGAAAATTAGGTGTGGAACAATTAATTGGCAATCTTATCTTCCCTACAGGTGCTCAAAAATTCTTACATTGAAAAGTAGAACACAATAATCATAATGACAACATAAGTTGTTCATTGGCAGAAACAATATTTCAATAGTTATTAATGAAGTGCGCTATCTAGAAAGTAGATTCTGAGCTGTCAGTTATTTATTTATTTCGCGTGTAAAAGTTGAAAGCATTCATTGTGCTCTTGCAACACCTAAACATGTCGTTCGTTAGTGACTTAGCATGAGATGATCAGATACCGTCTCACCGTTTACGGAAACACAGAAGAAAGGACAAAGAATTCTTTGTACACACAAACAGAAATACATAAAGCGAAATATAGGTATACAATAAGAAGTTGTTTTTGCATCTTACATTTCCTATTAATTACCTTAAAAAAATCCGAAGTAGTGCAGTGTTCATTTCTATACGTGTCACAAAATACGGATGAAGTTATAAATTTAAAAAATTATGTTTTGATTTTTTAACATAATTTTTTAATTGTATCCAGTAATTATTAGCTTTTTTAATCAGCAATTATTTAAAGGTAAAACAAACTAACAATATATGAATATAATAAAAACAATATGTCACGTTAAAAAGTCACCCAACACCAAACGTATGCTGTGTATCCTATATTCCTTTGCACGTCAGATCAGGTCAGACCAAATTATTAACAGAGTAAAAAAATTGTCGAAATACTTGATAATTCATGTAGTCTGTGATAATTTGAATTTAAAGTTAAATTTTATTTTAACAATGGGCTACTTGCGTGCCATTTTTACCTCCCGCTACCCTTGGTAAGGGAGGTGTAGGGATCGTGCTAAAAATCGCATATCGAGATTTTGGTAAATGACCACGTTTTAAGGTCCCTAGAATCCAATTTTAACATTTTCACGATGATGTCTGTGTGGATCCTCCACTCTGCCTCAAATACTATTACTCAGAAAATTTTGAAACCTTGTATTTCGAACTTTTTCTATTATGGAAAGAGCCCGTTAGATTTTGGTGTAAATCGGATAACAGAAAATGTTATTTTTTCGAGATAAACGTTATTATAAAAATTAAAGATTATTAAATTTTTTACAGATTAATACTTTTTCTACATATATTATAGATAAAGCTATAAACTTATCTATAATTTAAATCCCAGGACCTACGCTTTAAACAAACAATACTCCTTACGCAGTTATTCAAATGTATGTAACTGACAGGTAAATGTCACTGTCAAGGAACTGATCATTTCAAATTAATAATAGTAACGTTTTAAAAAGAAAAAAGTAAATAGAACAATAGGAAAGGAAATCAAAACAGTTTCCAGCATAACTAAATATATAGGTGTTTAAATTAATAAAAATTAACGATTCGCAAAAAAGTTTAAGCTAATTCTCATTATTGGATTAGAGAATTCTATTCTATTCCGATATTTAAAATTTAATCTACATTTTATTATCAAAAAAGGTAGTTACTTGGATTAGATTAGAATATATTTTAAAATAATAAATAAATATATCATCATGGCATATTACCCATTACTGGATGTGCTAATCTGCTTTGTATGCAGATTTCGGTAATGATGATGACATATTTGTACCGTGCGGGCGTTTACCAGGCGTCACCTCACGGGCACACATGGCTGGCGTGGAGAATGCACCACAGGGGTCAATTTTGTGATATTTAAAATTCGAAATATTTGGCTTTGGTCAGGATCGAACCCAGTTCCCCAGATTCGCGACCAGACACTCAGGCACAATCCAAAAATAAGGATTAGCTTAATATTTTTTGTGACTCAGGTGGCTAATGGCGGGAGGTATTGTGTTAGCCACACCAGATTTTTTTATTTAAAATTTTTGAAGAGACGATAAAAACTTGCTACCCTAATTTTTCCTAAAATTTTCATTGGCCGGAAAAAAAATTAATGTAATTTGAATATTTAAATTACCGCCATGTATGACGTAGAATTACGCCACACCAATGAATGGCCGTAAAGCCATAGCATCGGTACGCCCGACAGCAACGGCATATGCGGATAATTTATACATTTTAGTTTGTCCTTTTAATCTTGTTCGAGTATAAGCTAAGTTAAAATCATCAAAATACGTAAAAGGGAGAGAAAAATGAATTAACGTCAAATTCAAATTAAAACTGACACTCGCACGCCATCTACAGGATACATTCTTAAATGTGCTTTCCTTTCTCCAGTTCAAAATAATGACCTCACAGAATATGTTCTTTCTTAATTTACTAAAAAACGTATAATTTTTTAAAATAAAATTTATATTTTACATACTTTTTCAACATAACTTTAGGCATATAGTGATAGATATCGGAATTTCAGTACCACACAAGTAGCCCATTATTGACAACGGATGGCACTGGCGCACACAAATTTCTTATGAAAATATTGGCGAGTATTATATAATACATTTTATTCGTTTTAGGACTATTTGATTGATTCATTGGAGAATGCCCGGAAAATCTAGTGCTTATTTCAAATTTTCCTGTTATCTACATCGGGGAATGTGTCAAATCCTAAAGACACCTTTTACTTTATAAGAAAAGTGCCATATCGTTTATTTTTTCAACCGTTTGCGTTAATGAAGTAGACTTTTTCACATGTTTATTGTGTAAATAAATATCTACATACTTTTTGAATACATTTTCTGGAAAAACGTGCAGTTTTTTTTTTTTTTGACGGGCGTAAGAAGGTTTATATTTTCATGCTCATTCATCCAAAAATATGTAGCTATAACTAAAAATTTGACACTATCGGCATTCTATTTTACGAAAAAATAACATTACTTATATTAATTAAGTACATTGTAAAATATTTTTCTAATTTGGATCAATTGCAATTTTTAATGTTAAAAAATTAAAGCTGTTGAACAAAAATTCAAAATTTTACTTACAATAAGATCTTCGTAGTGTAGAATTGAGTAAAGAAATTGCCAGATTAATATATTTTGTACCCATTTTTGTTACGAATGATTTTTTTTTTTTTAAAGACAGTGTGTTAAATATTTATAAGGAAATGTACGACAGACTTGGGTTTATAATTAACTTGGATGATCTTGTTTATTTAAATTTTAATCTCGTTATATAAATAAAGGCGATTTCAGAATAATTCTCACAGAGGAATTAGAATAATTTGGTTTAATAATGATTAATATTTGCATTGAAAATGATGAAAATAAAATATCAAAGAAGTAGGTTTAATACGAAGAAATATTTTGTGAAAAATTCATGGACTTCACTGATATTTGAACCCAGGACCTTCCTATTGCCGGTAGAATGCTCTAACCAACTGAGCTATGAAAGCCCTCTAAAGTCTATGGTCCGTATTATGAGCGCAGTTTTATAATAAGAGCGCTTTTACCAAGCACACTCCTCATAAGAATATAATATAAAAGCACGCTCGTAATACGGGCCAATAAATCTTTCACCTGTCTTAGTGCTAGGCTACGATATATACAAGTATGCGGTGCGGCAAAATGCCGCACAGCAAATATGCCGCACGGAAAAAAGTCGTAGTGCGCGCCTAGCCTAGGCAGTGAAAAATGAATTCTACGGCGATTAGCTCTGCTATCTTAAAAACTATATGACTTCGATTAGGCTAGGCGCGTACTACGACTTTTTGCCGTACAGCATATTCGCCGCGCGGCATTTTGCCGCACCGCATTTTCGTAAAGTGAGGGTTTTTATTAAGATGCGCACACTTGCGGCGTAAGTGCGGCAACGGCAAAAGATACGCAACATGTCACAATTTTAGTGCGGTGCGGCGACGAACATTTGCTTTGTGACATATAGGGTTATACGACACAACGCGCACTACGACAATTCACCGCAACGTAACAGCACCATTGGGATGAACATATTTGTTAAAAAGCATACTTATTTATTAGGTGCCATTTTTATCAACGAATATGTCTTCTTCTGCATCACCTGCGACTTCTGCAAGTGATTGGAACAAGAGCCTGATATTAATATAGAAACATTAATATTAGAAATAAAAAAAGATCGCCTTTATACAACAAAATCTTAAAATGTAAATTTCTTAGTTGAGTGTCTTTGTATGTTATATACAGAGCAACAAGTTTCATAAGTTCATTGAACGATGCTATGCTCATTCAGTATTACTAAAAAACTTCTCAGGAAGATCCCTAAATTCATGAAATATTTTGCAAAACTGCTCTTTATTTAATTTTTCATTTGTAACCCAAAAACGTTTGATTTTTCTGCGTCTCTTTTCACGATACACAAATACACGTTGTTTCTATTAGATCCATATTTATATTAGGAATGATAAAATATAGTAAAATTACATTTATTTTGACAACAATCTTTTTTATTATCAACAATGGAACAAAGAGAAAAAACAAACGGAAATGTGCGCGTTCAAATCTTCATGCGTTTTTCTGTCACGCGGCAAAATAGCGCACGGAAATTTGCCGCGCGACATAAAGTCGCAGTGCGCGCTTAGCCTTAAATGAGACTTTTGTTGTTAACCTTTCAGAGGTTATTACTAAGTTAGATGTTTTGGCGACCTTGGGCAATATTTAATTTTCAAATAACTTCATACCTAACAAATGAAAATTGAAAAAAATGATTTATGTAAAATTTTATGGTTTTTTTTATAGTCTATTTACTGACAGATAAAATTTTGTTGGGTCACTGTCTTTGTCAGTTTTTCTTCGATTCTAACGAAAAATGGCCACTTTCTCGAAAACATATGAAGATCAGGCCTATGTTGATTAAGCTTTTTTTACTGATTTTTGTCAGTACCATACACCTTCAAAGAAAATGAACCTTTTTTCAACACTCTGTATAGATAAATTAAATTCTTATTAAGAATCCTCTGCAAATTTGAATGCCCGACATCGCTTTTAGTTACGGCATACTTTGATATAAGTAATGCAAATTGGGATTTAATATATATCCTATGAAAAGGAAGCCTTCATAATTAAAAGTTCCATCCTTTTAAAATTTTGCTGAGAGTGGAGGATTCATATTGTGTTGTCCTGTTTTTGCGTCCATCCCTGCTGTATGCAGGCAAAGGCAGACAGGAAGTTTGAAAGCAGGTGCGATAAGTATTAATATTACAGGATACGTGTCGGTGTCTCCTGCTGCTCATAATTCATACTTATGAGGCAACAGCTACATCAAAGGCATTCCGAGAGACACTGCAGCCTTTCACTGAAACTTTACCCCTTCATTGCTGCATATTTTCAAATTTCCCCTACGCCAACTCATCCATTCCACTCAACTTTTAATCACGATGTTTGATGGCATACAGAAAAAGAGTTAACAATGATTGGAATCTTCTTTAACAGACAAGCAGGAGTATCTAACATCTAACTCAAAAGAAAGGAATGACTATAGTTTGAGTTTATTGAAGAAATGATCAGCATGGAGAATTTTAATCGTTCATGACATAATATATTTGGAATACTGAAAAACAGGTGTCATAAGGATATCTTCATTTCATAAATATTTCGATTTAAAAGTTACCATTGGCGTGTCAAATGTGACAGATGACAGCCTTTTTCTTCTTAAATTCTTTTTTTAAAGTAGGAATATTCAACGGTATTCCTTGATATATCTGGTAGTGAAACTGAACAGGTAAAAAATAAATCATCGCGGTAGTGGAAAATATCTTATATGCTACATGAGATGCAGGTACATTTGACAACTCTCGAACTTATTTGTCGTAAATAGTACCTACATTCCTTGTACCACAAATAATTAATTCTCACTCCCGATATCGCTAGTAGGCTATTACAACATTGTTTGTAGAGATGTATGTTTATTTTACTGTCAAGGTATGGGTTTCTATTAGAGATGGGATGTAAGGATTGTCCTTACTTCCTTACAGCTGAACTTACCTCCTTATTTGTGAAATTCCAACAGTTTGATATTTTAAACTTGTGTCAAATATTTGCTAATTCTTATAATTTATGATTTTCAATTTGATTTCTATCAAATTGTCCTCATTTCATAAATATTTCCATTTAAAAGTTATCATTGACTTGTCAAATGTGACAGATGACAGCATTTTTCTTCTTAAATTTTTCATGGAATACTAAGATTCTTTTTTTTAATATATCAATATTCAACGGTATTCTTTGACATATCTGGCAGTGAAAATGAACGGGTAAAAAATAAATCATCGGGTGTGTTATATGAGATGTATGTACATTTGACTATTCTCGAACTAATTTAACAGCCCTCGCTTTCGCTCCGGCGCAAGATCCAAGGCAGTAGGTTTTATTTTCTGTAACATGAGGGGGGTGGAACTAGATGATGATACTACTCTGATGACTGGTGGACGCTTGGATGGGTGGCGTCCACGACTTCGTTACAAAGGAACTTCTTGAGAAGGAAGAACACACATACACTTTTACACTTTAACTTTACACAGATGAACACTACGGACATGGACATTACTTGGTTTTAGTAACTAAACTTTATTTACATGATTATTATAACTTATTATTACCTATGGATTAAACTATACATAACTAACACAACTAAGCAGATACTAAACTGTTACATTCCGTAACACAGCGGGCGGGCGTCGCCCCAAAACTAAAAGACGCTACATGTCTCGTCAAAACAAAACACGTCTTCACGACTCGACGAATTAATCTCGACTCCTTCATGTTTATCCCATGGCTAACTAAAACCGACTCTCCTTTAAAACAAAAACGCTATCTTCACGACAGGATTATCTTGGTGATACGGGGTGCGTAGGCTACGGCATTCAAAGTCACGCACGTATACACAATAATTTCTAAACATGATCAACAAATAAACGTCGTGACTATCATAATACGAAAAAAAATTCTAAACTGAATTTTGACTGAAATAGATAAACAGAGTTAAAATATGAATATTGAAACTATAATTTATAAAAGTTTATAAAAAGTTATTCATCTGTTACTGCTCTTACCCTCGCCTTGTCACATTTCAAATTACTGATCGGGAAGTGATGTGAATCAGTGAATCACATCGATAAGTGATGTGAATCACGAATAACTTAATGTTCAGGAGATAAGACGGTAAGTAAATAAAACGAAGATCGAATCTTATTTATAAAATGACAATTAATTTTTTTTTTAATTTGTCAAAATCATTTTCATTTTTTTTATTAAATTTTTTGCTTTGGTCGTGCAAAAAATGTTACAAATATCACGAATGTTATGCCTCATCTACACGTTGGCCGAGGTTAGGCGAATGAAAGCCAACGCCGAATTTACACCAACGTATGTGGAAAGGCTTTTTGTCTAACTTCGCAGCGACTCGCATTGGCCACTCGCCTTTTGTCGACGCTCGCCTCAGTGTCGGTTTTTGGAGCACGAGTCAAGGAAACGAGAAACGTCTGATACTAGCCTGATGATCTGGGCCAAATACACGCCAACGTGTAGACGCAAAATAGTTGCGCCGACTCGCCTTTCTACCTCGCCTGTATTTGTTTATTGGTTTATTGGCGTTAGTTGGCCCAACGTGTAGATGAGGCTTTTAGGAATTATACCAATCTCAGACAAAATTGGGACCTTCACTTCACTTAGTCCCCAAACATTGTCTTCGATCGGTAAACTGTTCTTACCATGGTGCAACCGGTCATTAGTTACTTAATTTTACAGCTTAGGTTTTTCTGTGTATCACTATCCGCATTCATTGTCACTAACTGCGACATTTTACATTAAAAAACGAACGTAGCTAACGATGTTATCCAATCAAAATATGTGACTGTAATGAAAAAAACGTAATGTCACTTGTTACATTTGTTTCTATTTGTCAAAATATTTAACTACGATCTTTAATATAAGCGATATGCTACATGATGCAGCCGTATATGTGTTCGTTTCGTCTAATGGCAATAGAAGATAACAGTAGGTGAAGGCGCTGCGTCAAAAATTCGGCAATTTATTTTTAAGTGGATTTTATGGAAGCACTAGCGGTATTAAGTTTTGACGCATGCGCATATAAGAAGCACATATCAAATGTTTACTGCTGAACATCTTCTTGTCTGCTATATGATATTTATAGTGTATTCCGAAATTGAACCACGGTAACCGCCGAAAAAATTGAACCCCGGTCACTATGTTACCGACACCAAGCTAGAAAAACGGAACACTTTTCCCTAAACATTTGGTAACCAGCTAACAGCTATCTTCAACTCGTAAAATTTTATATAAGTAGTTGAAATCTATGAAGACAGACTAAATTTAAACACTTGACAAGTGCATGCCACACAAGTACCTACTCATACGATCCTATTTGGCTCATCCGTTAGTAAATATTACATATTTTCTGTGCTCACCCGTAATACGCCAAAATGAAACTGCAGCATAACCGGTGTTCTAGCGCGGATAGCTTGGTTACGGAAAAATTATCAAATCTTTCAGTAACCGCGTTCCGAAAATACAACCGGTTACTGAAAAAGTAATCGCAATTAGCGTAGTTTATTTGCAGAATTCACTGTTAATCATTGTGTAGTTAAAAGTTTCAACTTGAAACCTGTAAAACCAACTACGAAAGGATCAAAATTTTAAATTTCAATGACAATTTTATATTGTTTCTCAGTATAGTATCAATGCTAAGAGCGGTACATTACCCAGGTGGAGTAGCGATAGCGCTATCGCCTGTCGCTTCTCGCTCCAAGGGTCTCGAGTTCAAATCCCGGATAAAGCATGGTTATTATGTCTGTTTTTCCTCATTTCATCTTCATGAACTTCGAATGGATAATACAAAATTATAAAAATGAATTACAAGAAAAAACTGTCATCTCATAAACTTTACTACAGTATGAACAAATCTGATGTGGCCAGCACATTACCTTCCGTCAGTTATATGAGGTATTTACGAAAATTATACCGGTTATCAGGTTATAGCTACCGGAATCGATATTTTAAGAACGCAAGTGGTAAACAGGGTAGATCCATAACCTATGAAAAAATTTGAAAATTTAAAACAGGTTAGAAATTTGACGTAGTTCACAAACTGAGCAGAGTCCTACTTTGAGCACATTTCCACGTTTAACGCGCGCGCTTCGCTTTGCATCACTACCTTTGTTTGAGATTACATTCTTCATGAATCCTGTAGATGGATCTGGTAGATATTGAACAATTTTCGAACACGGTAACTTTTTACCACTCGTGTTTGGAACACAGTCGGTAGATGCGGTATCTACCGGTAGAATTTTCGTAAATGCGTATGTATTTTCTATAAAATCCATACAGAAAGTTCCTTGCAAAAGATTCTAAATTTCTTGTATGTACATTACCTTTCGACAGTTGTCTGTATTTTATACAAATTCCATACAGAAAGTTTCGAGCAAAAAAATCCTATATTTCGAGTACAATTATAACACAAATATACTACGAATATGTCAACAACTGCACTTGACACTGACATCGTTCAATCAGTATTTTCTTAATATAGTAGCTGTTTCTAGCATAGCTGGCTAATTTATGAAATTTAATTTCTTTATAATTTTATAACTCTTTATCCATTTAATATGAAGTATAAAATGCAGTCAAATCATATAGAGAATACATTGTTCTTTAATATTTATAATAACATTAAATGTGAAAAAATTATATTTAACATTGTTTTTCCAAGAAAAAATGTTAAAATCTTCAAATGAGGGTACTTCCGGTTGACCATTTATAACCAAAATTTAATCAGCTCTTCATAAGGATGCAACGAAGAGGAATACGAAAGAATTATAATTTTTGGAATTGTAGTATTAGAGTTATCGTAGACAAAAATGTTGTTACACACACACACACACACACACACACACACACACACATACACACACACATACACACACACACACATACATACACACACACACACACACACATACATACACACACACACACACACACACACACACACACACACACACACACACACACACACACACACACACACACACACACACACACACACACACACACACACACACACACACACACACACACACACACACACACACACACACACACACACACACACACACACACACACACACACACACACACACACACACACACACACACACACACACACACACACACACACACACACACACACACACACACACACACACACACACACACACACACACACACACACACACACACACACACACACACACACACACACACACACACACACACACACACACACACACACACACACACACACACACACACACACACACACACACACACACACACACACACACACACACACACACACACACACACACACACACACACACACACACACACACACACACACACACACACACACACACACACACACACACACACACACACACACACACACACACACACACACACACACACACACACACACACACACACACACACACACACACACACACACACACACACACACACACACACACACACACACACACACACACACACACACACACACACACACACACACACACACACACACACACACACACACACACACACACACACACACACACACACACACACATATATATATATATATATATATATATATATATATATATATATATATATACACGGAGAATTTATTTTAACATGCAACATATGGTTTATCACTTCCATGGTTACACACTCAAAAAATGACAGCAATGTAATATTTGTCCATTTTAAAATGCAACATTATAAATAGTATTGCAGGACTGGAGATACCTCCAGAACACATCACAAATGGTATCAATTCTTTCTAAGACCAACTAAGATATTGCCTTAGTGTGAATGTGGGTATTTTTGAACATTTATTACATTAAAATTATGAATTTTTCTAAGCCAAAGTTTGTTAAGATGTGCTTCATTGAAGTTTTGATTTTTTGTTAATCGTGTATAGACTAATTTACTGGAAATCAGAGGCGTAAACTTTTAATTTTGGCTATGGGTGCACTATTTTTATTTTAAATATGGGTACCTGTTTTTATAAAGGCAAATAATACAGTAAAAATTACATACTTATTTTATTATACATATATGTATTAAATTATGTGTACATTTAACATCAATAAAATTAATATCTATTACAAAAAAATACTCATCCTAATATTTATATGCAGGGTATCTCTAAAACACGTAGACATGGCTTAAATAAAGATTCCTGGGCCCAAAGTAACATGATTTAACTTAATTTACTAATATCCGAAAAACCGAAAGTGTACCGTTTAGTAAAAAAAAAAAAAAATTTGCTTATAATGACAGAACGCTTTGTTCGGTTTGAATAAAATTTGCTTTGATAATCCATCTTTTAAGATAATATTTGTTATTATTTGTGATCCACTAGTGTATGAAACTTAGGTGTCACAACAACGATACATTCAATGGTAAACTTTTCTGTCTCTGCGTAAGTTGTGATATCTGTAACGATTAGGCAGAAAGAAATAAATTATGAATAACTGCAATCTATCCAAATGTCAAACAACTAATTTTTAATAACAGTAACAATTGTATATAGGTTGCCAATAATTTTCTTCGCAATATCCTATAATTATTAACATATCTGCTTGTTCGGCTTAATAGTAGTATTTTACTGCTATTATTATGACACGATTAAATCATGTCAGCTTACTCTTAAACAACTTGCAAAGATTGACAACTCATTTTTACAATGTATGAAATATATAATTAAAATGTTAGAGCGAAATTATTGTCGGTGCTGCACCCACACTTTTACTTTCTGTGGGTGCATGTGCGTCCGTGCACCCATGTAGTTTACGCCCCTGGTGGAAATTAGGACTGATAATACAAAACTACAAATTTTGTATGTTGCATTTTAAAATGGACAAATATTACATTGCTGTCATTTTTTGAAAGTAGTGTGTAACCACGGAAATGATTGACCATATGTTGCATGTTAAAATAAATTCACTGTATATATATATATATATATATATATATATATATATATATATATATATATATATATATATATATATACATACACACACATACACCCACACACTCATACAGGCATCATCGTAAAAATAGTAAAATCGTATTCTAGGGACTTTAAAACGTGCTTATTTATTAAAAACTCACCACCGAATTTTCTGACCAAAGACAATACATTCCTTACCTAAAGGTGACGGAAGGTAAAAACGTGTAACAATAAATAAATAAAAAATACTGTTAAAAATTTAAAAAGATTAATTACATAAATGAAATTTAAAAATGTGCCGGGAAATGAAAATATCACCACGAATCGGAGTGAATTGAACCGTGAAAAATATATACATCAACATGACTGTCAATTCATCAAACATAGTAGTTAGTAGCTAACCAGACAGATAAATGAAATAACCGAAATTCCAAATAAATGCATGAAAATAAAACATTCCATTGCGAGCCCAATTAAAACTGTTTTATCCCTTAACACTGGCGTTGGCCGGCCCTGTAATTAAAGCATGAGTGACGTGCATTGTCCACTGGTATTGTTGCATCCCGAGCTTCTGGCGATGGCCGCTCAATGGCCCTCGAGTTCCACGGACCAGGGAAAAATTTGTAGCGGATAAAGTGAGTTTCCCTGTACGAGCGCAAAACTCCGAATTAATTCGCGGTGCTTCCAACAAGTTACTTGTTCCAAACTACATTATGCTTTGTTAGCTGTACCCATCACTTTTTGTTTACCTTTATGCCACTACGGGGAGGAAACAAACTTAGCAAATACACTCCTATTACATACAATTTAATAATAATATATGAGACATTACAGTCAAATACGGATTCGAGACGCGAAATTCTAAATAGACTAGTTCTCTTGTTTGTATTAATCCTGAGTAAAACAAATTTATTTACAGTTGATAGCTCTACTTCTAATTATTTTTAGGTAATAATAAAACAATAATATTTATTGTATATGGAGATATATTTACATCTTATTACATTTTAGTGATATAGATGATGAGTCAATTTTTCGTTATATTTTATACCTGTTCATGTTGCGTTGATGGAGATGAGATGATGAAAAGACAGTTACAAACATCCAAGCCCCTGGTGGGAATCGAACCAACGACCCAAAGAACCAAGCGGTGATGGTCGCTTCGAGCGCTGCAGAAGCACGCTTCCTCATCCACTCGGCCACCGAGGCGGCTTAAATATTTTTAGGTAGTAAATAGTGTCTAATACTTCGAATAATTCGTCATTTCCAAAATGTAATAAAAAAATCTGATGTGGACACCACACGACTTCCTATAGACTCAATTATAAAATTGCACGAATTTGACGTAATTTGACATTAACATTTATTTTTATTTTTTTGTTATTTTTTGTCCTAAGGCGATTTCGGGCGACATACCCGTTCACTTCTTCGGATTACTTACGGTTAGTTACGGTATGATATGGTTAATGGTGGCGCCAAAAATCGTTGGTTCACTTGTTGACACCGTGCTTGGTGGGTATGTATATTTTGCGACATTTAAAACTGTCAAAAATAGTGTCTAGCAATTAAAATGCATTAACGGAGAAAGATAGTTTTTTCCATATTTGTCCAAAAAAAGAGTTAACGAAAATAATGTCACCCTGTTTGACATAAGACCACGACTCCGACTGTTTTGACTTTTGACATTTCAAAAAAAGACATGTTAAAAAGAGATAGAAATAGTGAACAGAGAGCTGACCCGACTCGCAACCCCGTTCAGCTGTGAGCACTGATCCAAGCATACCGGGTATGTTGTTCCTAGCGCCCGAATGTGTGAACGTACCTGAACGCAACTTACCGCAAGTGAACGGTTGTCGCCCGAAATCGCCTCTAATCTATAGCAAGCTTCATTACAAAAACCAAATAGTAAATAAGTTTTAAATTTATATATCTCGCTTATACAAAGGGCTAATTTAATAATACTTGATGTGCTAGACGCAGAATTTAATTCTCTAAAACTCTTATTTGAAGCATTTATTTCTAAAATCAAAATGAAACCATTTTATTCAAGAAAAACTGTTAACAACTTCAGGTAATGTATCACTTCCGGTTAGCCTGTTTTAACCAAAATCTGCTATGTTATTCCAATTGATATAAAAGTCTTATGTACCAAATTTGAAAAGTTTTGGATTATATTTTAATATAGTTTTTCATTAAAATCTATTATACGCTTCATATAAAGTACCATTTCTGGAAATTATGTAATGACCAAAAAGGGAAGTGCACAACTAGATGTTATAGCAGTCCTAAATACAAAATTTCAACTTTCTACGGCTTACCGTTTTTGAGTTATGCGAGATACGTACGTACTTACATACGTACGTACAGACGTCACGACGAAATTAGTCAGAATGGATTCAGGGATGGTCAAAATGGATATTTCCGTTGAAATCTGAAAACCGAAATTTTTCGCTAATACAATACTTCCTTTACTTTGTACAAGGAAGTAAAAAGTTACGGCATATTACCCATTGCTGGATGTGCCAATCTGCTTTGTACACTGATTTCGGTAATGCTGGTGACATATTTGTACCGTGCGGGCGTTTACTAGGCGTCAACTCACGGGCACTCATTGCTGGCGTGAGAGTGCACCTTAGCGATCCCTTTTGTGTCATTTAAAATTTGAAATATTTCTTTTTGCCGTCGATCGGGATTGAACCCGAAATATCAATACTTAAACCACATACCTACAGGAGCACCAAACTTTTGAAAACGACACTAGAGGTTTTTTTTGCGAATATCTTCCAAGGGTGAAATAATACTGGATTTTGGTTTGCACATCTTTAGGGCACTTTTTCGAATGGCGAGGCTCAATTTTTTTAACATTTGTTGGATTTCGAGTTATGTTGTCTAAGTTGTAATTAACTTTTATATGGCCTCCATATTGGAAAGTTACACCATGAATAATAAAACATGGTATATTTGCTGCTTCATTATATAGTACAGGATAACTTGTCCAACAAGGAGATCTCGAGAACTGTAAGAGATATTATTCGGTTAAATTAGAGAAAAGTTTTATTTTTATTTTTGCTAATATCTTCCAAGGATGAAATCAGGGACCTGAGCCGAAAAGTATTTATGGTTCAGGTTCGGTTCAGGTTCAGGAAATAAATATCGGTTCAGGTTCAGTTTCGATTTAAGATGAAAAATGAAAATTATAAAGGTTAATCGGTTTTGGTTTCGGGTTAGAATTTCGGTCTAGAGCGGGAAATGATTACAACCACAAAATATGATGATATTACTTCATTTCAAAATAATAATAATTTAATTAGAATTTACAATTTTTCATTCTATATTTATCAGATTTGAAACGAATCTGAATTTGGAACGGTTTAAATTCGGTTCAGGTTTATTAATCTTGACAAATAAAGATTCAGTTCGGGTTCAGGTTCAACAATAATTCGGATTAATTCGGGTTTTCGATTCCGGTTCGGGTTCAGTTTCAGGTCCCTGGGTGAAATAATACTGGATTTTGGTTTGCAGATCTTTAAGGCACATTTTCGAATGGCGAAGCTCAATATTTTTTCATCATTTACTACGTTTACATGCAGTTTTGAAAATGGTTTCAGTTGTCAGTCAAAATTACGCGAAACTGTTTACATGCAAATTTTAAAACAGGTTTACAGAGTGATTTGAAAAACAGTTTCGGCGCATGCGCATTTGGCTGATGTACGTGACACATCCTTTTCACTCCAAATTATTCGTTTTTCCATTATTAAAATTATTTTTTCTACTTTGTACCACTACGCACTAAAACTACACAACTCTCAGTTTATTTGTAGGTTAGTAACACCAAGAAACACAGAGTGACAGAAACGTTATGCTATGTACGCATGCGCAATATCGAAACTGAATCGAAATGTATACATGAGTAGTTTTCAAGACAAACCCATGAATTTTAGTTTTGGTTTGAATAAACTCAAAACCGTTTTGACACTGTATATATGGCGTTTTCAAACCTAAAATCGTATTTAAAACGGTTTGAAAACTACATGTAAACTCAGTAATTGTTGGATTTCGAGTTATGTTGCCCAAGTTTTAATTTTTATACGTACGCCATATTGGAAAGTTACACCATTGAAAAGATATTTTTAGCTTCCCAGCGATGTTCATTTGTTTCAGACAGCGCAAATACAATAATTTTTATATTTATTTGGTTAAAAACAATAGATATATAAGTTTGTGGAATTTTCATTTTTAGACAATTTTTTATTTTTCGTACCCGTACCCAAAACTGTATTGGATTCATATAATTTTATCATTCCATAAAGATAACAAGACATAATAGAACTACATAAAATTGAAACATATGTAATGTCTGTAACATTCTGAATTGAATTAAAATAGAAGTAAACTAACCTCTTTTAGAAATAACCGCTTCAATCTTGACAATATTCAAATTACCTCTCTTTAAACGTTTAATTAATTAATCGTCATCGATGGTGCGATAGCCATAAACAATTGCAATTGTCATGCAATAAATTTCCATTATCGGGAATTAGGTGGTACGCAGGTTGGGATCGCCTTTGGCCTGCGAGTTGTTCGTTGATGTTATCTCCAACTCCGGCATTGAATTCGACGGCGCCTAGATCCGACAAACGTGTGATAAAACCGTCCGAGCCCCAGGGACATCGGCAGCAGCAAAACTTTTACACCCACAATTTGGTTAAAGAATCAGAACAAGGGGGGAATATAACTTCCAAAACATGTTTACTTCTACAGTACCTACTTGTAGTAAAACAACATTACAATTTTTGGCAGATGTACATAAACACATTTATACCGTGTGGCTTTTAAAAAACGAATCCTGTTGGAAATTCCATAACTCCGGAGTACATTGATATATCGATTTCAAATTTTAATCTAGCAGACGAAGAATTGAAAAGTATTCCTACCACATTTCAAACATTAATTTGGAAAAAGAAATTTACTATTAATCGAAGTAGGTTATTATTGAAACAAATGAAACTTCAGTAACATTTCGAGTTGAATGCAGCTTTAAAATGTATTTTTATAAATTTTGTTTTTATATAAAAATATTATTAATTATTATTAGATCATGCAAAAGAATATTTAATCTTTGAACTTTGAACCTTAAAAAACAAAAAGAAACTTGCAATTAATCTAATTAAAAAATTGACAATACCGAATACCACCACATAAAAATAAACAGATCTCTCTCTGTATGTGTTAAATACGAAAATACGATTACTCTAGTAAAAATTATGCCACTTAACATGTGTTTGTTCAGTGCCGTAACTAGGGCGTGGCAAAGGTGACACGCGCCACGGGCGCAAAATTCTTAGGGGCGCAAAATTTTAATCATTTATATAATTTTAGATCAAATATTTTTAAAATCTATTTCCTAAATTTAGCAAATAATTATCTACAGTCGGCAAGGTGGTAATAATTGGTGATAAGCTGGCGTGAATTTTACTCTCTTTATTGGGTCCTCCAAAAAAACATATATACTAATTTTGCACCCTCTAGCGATCCCGGATTTTGCTGCCATCTTGGGTGAAAAGTGCAAAAAATGAGTTTTTGGCTATTTTCTTGAAAACAGTGATCCGTATTAAAATTTTTCAGGAATACAAAATTAAAGCTCGTAATTTCCTGTACCTTACATAAAAAGATTCTTACATTTTTTGCCTAGTATGAACTCTCAAAGAGTTATGTTAAAATATAGTTAACCAGAATAACAATTTATGACAGAAATTTAAATTAACAAAATTATTAAATAAAATTTAAATTAACAAATAAACAATATTAGGTATTTAAAACTTAGTATATTCCTCTTCCTTATATCCATATGAAGAACAGATTGGATTTTAGTTATAATTGGTCAACCACAAATACCCTCATTTGAAGTTCTTAATGGCGTTTGTTGAAAAATCACAGTTAAATACATTTTTTGACATTTTATGTTATTATATATATATATATATATATATATATATATATATATATATATATATAATAGAAAAAATTATTCTCTATATGGTTTGTTTACAATTTTCTATTCATATTCAATAGATATACCCCCGGTATTATCAATATACATTTAATTTTAAATGTTCATTTACCAAAAAAAAAAGCCCATCGAAATTCTGATGGCAATATAAGAAATTTCGTATATATCAATTCGATATGCTTTTTTTCATTAAATGCTCATTTAAAATTAAATGGGAATCGAAATAAACCGTTCCCTTTATTTATCAAAAATATGTATAAAATATTGTAAGTACTTTTGTACCTTTTAGTAAATTCTTTGATGTCGATATATTTCTGATGTATTGTGCTTGTTTGGAACCTCTGAGTGGATTAGAGCTTCACATTGGATGTTCTTTACAAGCGCGTTACACAAAGTAGAATACAAGTCCACAACGACCCTACTTGTGGCTCTAACCGTCCCGACAGCCCGTCAGCCGATGAATGTAGCCGTAGGATTAAATCTAGATTACAGCTAAGCGGAAAAGGGCCAACAATCGCAAGAAGTGTTTATACCAACAATCTTCATAACATTACCACCACTTCTCAAGACTCAAGAGCAATACTTTAAGTCACTCAATTTAAACTCATTTTGTAATGAATGGACCTTATATCTAAATTAATGCTTTTTAACGTCACTTACACATGGAACCACAAGAACATTTTAAATTTACTTTACACTCGTATACATATTATATGTAATATATAATGGTTTTGATTCATGTACATAAGCGCCTTTGGCTACTATAATCAGAAGTCATTGCACGCATGAAGACTGACTACGTACACTAGAATGAATCAATCTTGAGCAAGTAAATCGAGACAAATTAAAACGTATTTTTGCAATAAAATTTAAATATATCATATAACTCATAATTCTCAGTATCACTAATTTTTGTGTCTCCGTCCAATATAAGTAATTTTACATCTCTCTGAAGAGTCCAGAAACACTTTATTACTGGCCTAGCCCGGGAAAAAGTAGAGACTTTTATGGCTTAAGTTGGCAATGTGTATATTTTTTTTGTGAGTGCTTCCCCATTATTGGCATTTATCTTGCTGAGTGGCCAAATCTCAAAAGCAAAATAAAAAAATATAGTTTTGTTGAAATATCTTTATCTTCAACACAATAATTATCAAAATGTAAAAAAAAAATAGGACTAAATCGTTAATTTTAACTTAAATGAACATATTTTAAGCTGAATGTAAGTAGGTAGTTTTTACCTTCCGCCGTACCTTTAGGTACGGAAGGTATTGTTTTCGGTCAAAAAATTCGATGGTAAGTTTTTAATAAGTAAGCATGTTTTAGAGTCCCTAGAATACGATTTAACTATTTTTGCGATGATGTCTGTATGTCTGTGTGTATGTGTATGTGTGTGTGACGATATTTCTCCGTCGATAATTCCAACACTACAATTCTAAAAATTATAATTCCTTCGTATTCCTCTTCCTAACATCCATATGAGGAGCTGATTAGATTTTGGTTATAATTGGTCGACCGGAAGTAACCTCATTTGAAGATTTTAACAGTTTTTCTTGAAAAAACGCTATTAAACATCATTTTTTCACATTTAATGTTATTATAAATATTAAAAAATATTTTATTCTCTATATGATTTAATTACATTTTGTACTTCATATTTAATGGATATTGAGTTAAAAAATTATAAAGAAATTATATTTCATAAATCAGCCAGCTATGCAATAACACTGGAAACAGCTAATATAAATAAAAAAATTATGATAGACAGATGTCAATATCAAGTACGATTGACAGCATATTTGTGTTATAATTTTACTGCAAATATGGAATCAATTCTAAGAAACTTTCTGTATGGAATTTATAAAAAAATACATATAACTGAGGGAAGGTGATGTACTGGAAATAGAGTCTTTCGTAACAAACTGTCTGTATGGAATTTTATAAAATACATAGAACTGACGGAAGGTAATGTGCTGGCCACATCAGATTTTTTAAATTTGCAATGCAAAATCGATCAAAAATGTTTGCTGATATTTCAGGTTGTTATTTGACATTCAAATCTTTTGATATATCATCATCATTACCGAAATATGTGTACAAAGCAGATTGGCACACCCAAGAATGGGTAATATGCCTTGATGATATATTATATTATTATTATTATTATTATTATTATTATTATTATTATTATTATTATTATTATTATTATTATTATTATTATTATTATTATTATTATTATTATTATTATTATTATTATTATTATTATTATTATTATTATTATTATTATTATTATTATTATTATTATTATTATTATTATTATTATTATTATTATTATTATTATTATTATTATTATTATTATTATTATTATTATTATTATTATTATTATTATTATTATTATTATTATTATTATTATTATTATTATTATTATTATTATTATTATTATTATTATTATTATTATTATTATTATTATTATTATTATTATTATTATTATTATTATTATTATTATTATTATTATTATTATTATTATTATTATTATTATTATTATTATTATTATTATTATTATTATTATTATTATTATTATTATTATTATTATTATTATTATTATTATTATTATTATTATTATTATTATTATTATTATTATTATTATTATTATTATTATTATTATTATTATTATTATTATCTTCTGTTATTTCCAACGTAAAAAAAATTCATTTAATAGATACATTTATGGAGAAATCGACACAAAAAAAAATTGTGCAAATGACTGTGAATCACATGTCCAGAAACTGCTTTGCGATTACTCGTGTAAAATCTCAAAATATACTTATACTCGCAACAGTGCAATTTGTAGACTAGCGATAAAATTGCTATACGTTCAAATGTGAGCAATTGATAATTATTTCTCTTCAGCATTTCAGTCTAAAATGAGGATCTACTAGGATCTGTCTTATAACCCGACGTTGAAGTAGAACGCTACTATTAGAATGAAGCATTGTTATAAACTTACACAAATTTATATCCTACATAAACACATAAGTACTTTGTATATTATATGACTACCTTCCTTCTCACATTACTAATGTTTTCATCTTGTGCTTTATTCTGCTTGTACTAGCTTTCTGCATATGCTAATCTTTAATGTACAGAGATTGGCAATCATACAAGATATTACCTTAGTTTATGATCTTTTAGTGATGCACGCGAGGCGAGACGAGACGAGAAATATAAAATATCGATCTCGTCTCGTTTTCGGATCTGTAATCCCGATCTCGCTCTCCTTCTCGCACATTTTTTTGGATCTCATCTCGTTCTCCCACGAGAGTCTCGCTATAAAAAAAGGCGCTTGCGCACTACGTATTTACGTAATTATTTAACTACAAGAGACAAGTTCGCACTAATAGCACCGTCTTCCATGTATTTGCAGTCGTATAACTATAATAAAGAGACGAAACACTAAATTCTGGTCACCAAATTATTTCAATACGAACATAATGTTTATTCATTTACGGTCACCAGAAAATGTGATACGTTAGTAAATAATTTAATTTACCTCTAAAATATCCAATTTATCATCAAATTGTGATCTCTAAACTATTTCATTAAGAACACATTCTGTCATCAGTAAAACGAATTGAACATTAAAAAATTATTTTTTGTATCTAAAAGTATGTACACTTTTTCATTAAATATATGCCACTATTTAAGTAAGATTAAGTCATAAAAAACCGCTGCAATACTAACCCGCTGGCAACCAATCACTCCGGTTCTCTTCCTGTGGGATCCCATCGACGCTTAATATAACATCCTTTACTTTTCAGTGTTCAAGAGTTTTATTAACCGTGGTTTTAACTGGCGTTAATTAGGGGCTGAAATATTAGAGAAAACTAGTTCTATTAGATGCTATACCGATTTTGTCTTTATTTTTTTGCATTTTCTCGCTCAGAGACCGATACTAATCGAATCGACTCTAGATAGACTCCATAAAATATTGTGAATTCATATAATTTTCACATTTACGTGTTCTATGCATGAATTAGCGTTGACTCTATTCCTTGTACGATGCATTTTTCATTGAATCATGAATCTAAGCTATAAAGTTACAAATATTTTTTATTGCGAGATTCTCGCGAGATTTCTCGCTTCTCGCAGTTGTTATATCGATCTCGCCTCGAATTTTAAACTGCAATCTCGCTCTCGTTCTCGTCTCGCATAATGCAACGAGACGAGATGAGATGCGAGAATACTCTCGCTTCGTCGTGCATCACTATGATTTTTCTGTATGTTCTTAAATGGTTTATACATATAAGTACGAGTATATAAGTAGGTATGTTAGGCTCCAAGACCGAAAATGCTAAGTAAATAAAAAAAAATCTGATGTGGCCAGCACATTACCTTCCGTCAGTTCTATGGTTCTATGTATTTTGTACAAATTTCATACGGAAAGTTCCTAAATATTCTATTTCTTGTACATTACCTTCCGGCAGCTGCATGTATTTTATGCAAATTTCATACAGAAAATTTATGTCTTAAATTATTATTTTGTGACGTTTTCTATATACAGTGTAATGTATCTGCGGAAACAAAAGATTTATTATTATTATTTCTTGTACATTACCTTAAAGCAGTTGTATGTATTTTATACAAATTCCATACAGAAAGCAAAAGATCCTATATTTCAGTAAAATTAAGTCAAACACACTATGTTAATTTCACTTGACACTGACATCTTTCAATCAGAATTTTCTTAATATAGTAGCTGTTTTCATAGCTATAGCTACTTTATGAAATTTAATTTCTTTATAATTTTTTAACTCTATATCCATTTAATATTAAGTATAAAATGCAGTCAAATCGTATAGAGAATAAAATATTCTTTAATATTTATAATAACATTAAA